>JWZX01003059.1:0-22465 GCA_001275005.1 Chrysochromulina tobinii
GCCCACGACGGCGCGTTGGCAGCCCGAGCAGAGCGCACGCCTTGTGCAGCAGCTGACCGCGGCACACACGCAGCTCCCGGTGGAGCCGGACGCGCCGGCGCCGCGCTGGCACGCGGGGTTTCGTCACCTCGCTCACTACGGCGCTGGCTACTACACGTACCTGTGGGCGCGCTCCGTGAGCTCGCGCGTGTGGCGGCGCTGCTTCGCGGACGACCCGCTCGGCGGCGCCGGCGAGCGATGGTGCAGCACGGTGCTCCAGCACGGTGGCTCACGAGAACCGCGCGAGCTGCTCGGGGAGATGCTCGGGGGGCGTGCGGGCGAGGCGGCGCCCGGAACGGCGCATGGCGAGCTGGCCGAGGAGGCCGATGCGGTCGAGGAGGCTGTGCTGCGGCTTGCGCCCGTGGGTGTGGCGCATACACGGTCGTAAAATAGGGTGTCGCACCGGGGGCACACGTGACGGCCTGCTGGCCTCGTTGCAGTTTGTTCCCCTGTAGAGACAGGCTTAAAGGTACCGGTAGGAATCTTAATTACGGTTACGTTTCAGCACACGAGCGTCGCGTGTTGTGGAGCCGTCCGCACCGTGCCTCCCATAGTCCTCCCGTTGTTTGAGAAACCTTGATGAAGATAACAATCACACCAGGCTGTGCGAGTCGACGCGACAGACACCGAGGCCCGCTCGCCGCGCCAAGTCGGTCATGCCCTCATGGAAATCGAAAAACTTTGAGCAGGAGAAAAAGGCCATCCTGGGTGACACGGCGACCATCAAACGCATGCTCGACGATGCGGTGGTTGAGGTGCTGCTCGACTCGGAGGACGACAGCGGTTTGCACACCATGTTTGTGGAGGACACCTCAATGTCCAACATGAAGCTCTTCGTCGGCTTCTCGGCAGTTGGCGCGTCGCTGCCGTCGCACGTGTTCCCAGCGCCCTTCCCGCACAATTGGTGGTGCCTCCTGTTCTGCTGCACCTACTACTTTGCTGCGAGCGGCGTGCTGCAGCTGCTGCTCTCGTTTGTGGAGCTCGAGTCGATCCTGCTGCTAACGCGGCGCAAGGATGCGCCCAAGGTACCGGTGCCCGGCCTCAACATCAGCACACACTTCCCACGCTTCCAAAGCACGTACACGCTCGGCATCACGCCCATCCCCGGCGGCGCGATCACGTCGCTGGCGAAAGCGCCCGCTTTCCAGCCGGAGGTTGAGGGCGGCAACACGAGCAAGCACAGCATGCAGCGGAGCTGGAAGGTGGAGCACTACTTTGATGAGGAGGGCGTCTTCGCAGAGGAGGACTTTATGAAATCGGTGGCCGATTTTCTCGCGCAGTATACGGCGATGCTCCAGGCTGACGGGGCCGAGGGCAAGAAGCAGCAGTGAGCGCTGCCGAGGGCAAGAAGCAGCAGTGAGCGCGCAGTCCAAGTCTCTTGGATGTCGATCACTTGAGAATCGAGTCTCGCGCGTCCGCTTGACCGCTTCCACACCCCGCGCTGTACCTCGCCCTCGGTGACGGTGTGTTCGTTTGGTGTGCGTGTCTGCTGACTTTCGGTTTCGCGCCAGAGAGTCCCCCCCTCGACGCACCCCCCCTCTCACACGTCAGAGCCATCCGTGTGTTGCAGTGGCTGATATTGCTGGATGACCTCAATCTCGCTTGCACGCCAAAATGAGCGTCCTTTACACCTCAGGGAGCGTTCACAGCCAATGTTTATAATTCGACACACTGCGCTCACAGCGCGTGGAGGCAACTGGAGAGGATGCCGTGTCGCGGCTGGCTGCTGCTGCTGCTGCGGCGGCGGCGGCGGCTTGCCGTGTCTTGCTATGATGGACGCGCCAGGACACAAAAAGACCGTTGAGTCATGCGTCACTTTGGCCGACGTGCTTCAGGCGCTTCCGCGGCGAGAGGCGCGCATCCTGCATATCAGTGATAGCCACCTGTCCGAGGAGCTCCGCGAGCTTGGGTTTCACGACCAGCACGCAAACGACAAATCGCCGTCCGCCATCGCGCGCATGCAATTGCGGACGGCTCAATTCGAAGTCCTCCGATGTGGGGTCGAGGACGCGCTGCAGATGCTACAGCACGCGAGCTTCGACGCCGTCCTCGACACTGGCACCTTCGACAAGGTGGGCGCCTCGGGCAATCTTGGCCGGTTCATCGAGGAGGCGTGGAGGGCGCTGCGCCCAGGCGGCATGTACGTGATGATCTCCTCGAGCGAGCGGGCAGTGAGCGCGTTTGGAAGCGTGTTTGGACCTCCAGCGTGGGCTCTTGGCCAGTGGGCTGCATGCCGCAGCACCCATGTAAACGGCGCGCGAGAGTGCTGGGTCCATTGCGCCACGAAGGCGCCGGAGCTGCCCGAGGCCTTTGCAAGGATCGGGCAGGGCATGGGCCCTGTGGAATATGCTCTGATGGTGGACAATCTGCCCGTACGTCCCGAGGAGGAGGTGCGCCTCGCGACAGAGCTGCTTGCCGAGCTGGATGACCGCGGGCGCAACGAGTACAATGGCGTCGGGCGCCTCATCCGCGAGCATCCCGCCGTGCTGAGCGCTGCCGAGTGTGCGGCCTTGCGAAGGACGCTCATCGAGGCGAGACTCACCCCGCAGAGTCAGTACGTGGTTTGACATGACGTGCGCGCCTGCTCCGAGCTTGGGAGCAGGCCTGATTGCCGCTGATGACCTCTGATTGCTCCGAGCTTGGGAGCAGGCCTGATTGCCGCTGATGACCTCTGATTGCTCCGAGCTTGGGAGCAGGCCTGATTGCCGCTGACGACACCTCTGATTGCTCCGAGCTTGGGAGCAGGCCTGATTGCCGCTGATGACACCTCTGATTGCTCCGAGTGCTCCTTGCCTTTCCCTGATGCCGCCTGATCGCCTCCGTCATCAGGTACGATGGTCTGGTAGACGGGGCGCTGGAGTGGCAGCTCAACTTGCGCAGCCGCGAAGCGCTCACAGCCGTCATCGGCGTGGCTGCCGTTGAGAAGCTCTGGGCGCTCGCGGCCAAGCACTACGCCGAGATGCGCTGTGCTCCTCTGATCGATCGCCCCTCGTGCGGAATGCGGCCTCGATGCACCACCGAGCCGCCACCACCGAGTGCCGCCGAGGGCGTCGCCGCGCTGCCTCACTGCTGGTGGATTTATATTCGGCAGTTCGACCCCTACACGCGCCCATGGTTCCAATTCCACTATGACCACTCGCTGCTGACCGTCAACGTGGCGCTGACTGACGATCACGCGCACGTTGGGGGACGGCTGTTGGCGTTGGTCGAGCGGCCAACAGACGAATCTCTCTCAAGTGAAGGCGCGAAGGTGCCCGCCAATAGCCGCCCCCCCTGGTACGCCTCGAGCGGGATTCCCCGTTTGGTACGGCTCGAGCGTACTGCCGGTAGCGTCGTCGTGCACGGCTCGGATGTGCCGCACGGCGTGACACGCATGCTCTCGGGCACACGCATGAGCCTCATCCTCTTCTTTGGGCGCCCTTGCCCGACGGAGGATGAGGAGCCGCATCCGCTGCTGCTATGCGCCCCGAGCACGCTGCGCCAGATCTACCGCAAGGATGGGGGTCAGTACCACTGCAACCTCTGCGGGCGCAACGGCGCCACCAGCCTCTGTGGGCGTCAGACTGATGGACGGTGGAGATGGACAGATGAGGGAAGCATGGGCGGCGTCGGTATGTATCACTGCAGGCTCGGCTGTGGATACGACGTGTGCGTGGCGTGCCAGGCTCTCAAGCTTCGGGTGCGCGCATGGCGCCATGCCCGTGCTCTGAGTCGGCGCGAGTCGCGTGAGGCGGGCGATGAGGATGAGGGCGCGAACGACGAGACGAGCAGCGCATCATGAGGCCATCCAGGTCGCATGGGTGCATGCATGCGCCATCATGAAGCACTGAGGCCACCCGAGCCTGTGCGGCGGTTATGCGGCGGTGATGGCACATTGGGACAAGAGAGGGCAGAGGACACTGAGGACAGAAATGTGATGAAGATGTGGGCGCGTGGCTGATGCGAGTGCAGCTCCCAGATGTCAACCTCATGGGCATGCATGCAAAGCAGGGCTTCCCCGAGTTCGGACGATAGGCGAATAAGGGGCTAACCCGGAAGGGCTAACCCGGAGGCCTCCGCTCCGTAGGGCATGCCTCGGCTTGCGTGGGCGTTGGGGACACAAACACGAAACAGAGGAGCGCGACGGCGACAATCGGTAACCGTCCGCGCGTTAGACGAGACATGAAGACGACCAAGGGCTAGACGATAGAGGGCGCGGCGCGCGGCGCACTTCGGCACGATATTCGATTTGTAATCTAGGCGGCCGGGGTTAGACCACATAGACGGGGATCCGTGGAATGTAATTTAATTAGTATTTACACGTTTGTCCGGGTTTGGCTATTACAATCGGGCTTTCACAACCGCCGCGGTTCAACCGGATACCAAGCCGCTAGCCCGGGGAGCCGCAACGACGGCGACGTCGGGACGTGTGTTTAACGCATACGATACGCCTTACCACCCGACCGGCGTCGCAGCCTAAGCCGAGCCGCGCGCGCATGGGCCCTATCAGCGCGGTAACGGCCTTTCGGTTCGTCCTCGCCACCGTGGGAGCCGGAACATAATCGTACTACGTACACTGGCACACACGCGCGCTTCTTTGGAAGCGACGGGCTCGCTCTCGATCGTCCGCCCCACGTGCACACATAGGAGAATGCTTGATGCGGGGCCGAGACTGCACGTGGTGCGGGGCCGAGACTGCACGTGATGCGGGGCCGAGACTGCACGTGCACGTCACCGGCAGCCTGAGCACCTGAAGCGCAGCACCGTCGAGTGAGGCACATCAGCGACGAGAGCGGCGTAGAGGTCGCCGCTGTACAGGTCGACGCCGAGCAGGTGGGGCCCAGAGTAGACGGAAGGGTCGATGGCCAGCGTCTGTAGCACCGTGCACGGCGACTCAATGCCCTTTGCGCTGTCGATGCCAGCGGCATCGATGACGACGATACGTTGATGCTGGCCGTCGGGTGGGTTGTCATACGTGGCGACGAAGAGGAGATCGCGCCCTGTGGACGTAACGAGCGTCCGCAAGGCAAACGGGACACCGTTCTGGCCCAGGTGTAGCCCGCATTGATCCCAGGCGCCCAAGTCGGCGCCATCTGCCGCGCGGAGCAGCCGGAGTTGGGCGTCCTCTCGATCAGCCACCAGCAGCAGGCCAGAGCGCGCATGCAGCGCGATCGAGTGCGGGTTGTGGAAGATGTGGCCGGTGGCCCATTCCAAATAGACGCCTGTGTTGCTCGGCTCTACGCTGAGCCTCACGACACGGTTCGCGTCGCCGCCGTCGCCGTCGCTTGCAAACACAGTCGACGGCTGCACCTCGCCGCTCAGCACAGCGCCCGTGCTCACATCTGCATCCGCCACGGAGCCGAATTGAAGGACCGGGACGGTGCCGTTGCCCGCGCGGCCGGGTGTGCCCGCGGTGAAGAGATGCGCGCCGTCGCCGCCGAAGCCGATGAAGGTGTGGGCGCCGAAATCCTGCACGTAGAGGCGTACGGAGGCATGGTAGCCCGCGCCGGGCACGCACGCGTAGCTGCACGTCTCGACGATGAGCCCATGAGCACCCCACGTGGCATTCGCACTGTCGCGGCCTACGTACGCGCCGCCAAAGGTACGAATCAAGGAGCCGTCGGTGGCGTTCAGCGCCAGGAGCGGTTGGAGCGACGTGTTGCCGCGCTGTGAGACGTACCTGTGGGGAGAGGGCGCCGTGGTAAGCGCTGCACTTGCATGCACGAGGCGCGGTGAGGCGTTGGCGCGCGGTGAAAACGTACACTATCGACGTGGGCGGCGGATCCCAAGGCGCCTGCACGCCGTGATGCGCTACACCCACCGCCGAGAAGGTATGCGCGCCGTCGGGTAGCTTGGGTCTCCAATTGGTATCGAGGGCGTACCTGTGGGGAGAGGGCGCCGTGGTAAGCACTGCCGTCGGGTAGCTTGGGCCTCCAATTGGTATCGAGGGCGTACGTGACGGCAGCCGGGTAGCCCGTCGGCGCGCCGTATGGAGCGAGGGTGGCGCCGCTCTCGACGCTACCCTCGAGCATCTCCATCAGTGCACTCACTCCAATACCGAGCGTGAAGAGCGTTAGGTACAGCACGTTGCGGGCGCGCGAGTGGGTGTGTGAAGGCGCGAGTTCCGAGGCCATGTGGAGGAACATTGCTGCTGAGAGCGCGCGCACGATCGCGACTGCTTCTGAGTCGCGCAGCGAAGAGAGAAGAGTCGAGGCGAGGGTGGTGCCCAGCGGGAATGCGAGGCCAAAGAGCACGAGCGCCAGCAGCGTCCGCCGGCGCGACGTGCGCGCGCGAGCGAGCACGATGCAGTAGGCGACGACGTCCTGCAGAGCGCACACAAGGACGGCCAGGGTACCCGTGGGCAGCAATCCCCAACGCGGGATTGCAGCAAGGACCATCCCATCGATGGTCGCGTGCAGCAGCCACGCAAGCTGGCGAAGCGACGTCGCCATCAGCGTGCGCCACGTGGACGGGGGAGGCGCCGTCACGGACTCTTCCGCCACCGCCTCGCTCCCATCGCTGACGCGCGCCCCTCCAGCTTCGTCACAGCACTCACACATCGCCTCCCGGTCGAGCTTCAAGAAGGCGGCGCTGCCGCGTTGCGCCCACAACGGCTGCGGCCGAGGCTTTCGGCAGCCGTTTCTGAGTCCGTCGCCAACGCTGCCCTTTGCCCCGCCCTTGGTGCCTGGGGGCTTGGGCACCTTTTTGTTGCCCCCGCGCGGCGGTCCCCACGCGATGGCGGCCTCCTTAGGCGGCAGCGTGGGCGGCAGCGCCTCCGCGCCATCTTCGCACGGTTCGCACGCGAGCTCCACCTCGACAGTCGAGGTCGAGGCGGTCGCCGGAGGGGAGGCGGTTGCAGCGCTGTCGTCCATCGCGAGGGGCCCTTGACGTCCGGAAGTGATGTGCTCGTGCGGGAGGACCACGTTCTCAAGGAAGAAGATGAAGCCGCCGGCGCCGATGCACATGAATATGACGGTGCTTGTGTGCCATCCGCATTCCTTGAGCTGATCGATCGCCTCGGGCAGCATGCTCAGCAGCGCGATACCTACGAGGATGCCGGCCGTGAGCGTGCCCAGCACGGAGCCGCGGTAAGGCCGGTGTTTCTGGCGGCTGAACCAGATGCCGAAGGAGGTGGTGATGACGCCCACGGCGATGGAGAGCGGCACCATCGCCGAGATTGACGGCTGGCCTGGCGCGATGAACATGCTGCGCTTGCCGCGACGCACTCGACTCCACAAAGTCCCGGACGCGATCCAAATCCGGAAAAAAGACACCGGGGGGAGCCGGGACACACACGGGACACACGGGAGAGTTAGGGTGGTCATTCGAGTAATTTCCTATGATGGGAATTTGATTTATGACGATCTCCAGATCAATGACTTGACTTGACTTGACTTGACTTACCCGTATCACAAGTCGCGACCGCGACCGATTGCGATAGCGACCGCCGGCCGCGCAGACACGCACGATGGGCACGTGCTGCACAAAGGTGCCTGCACACGAATCCCATAGTGCGGCCTCGCCCTCGCCCAACTCCGCTGCACTCGTGACCGAGGCAATCACCGTTCAGGAGAAGGTCAAATCCCCATCATCCAGACTGGAACGCATGGACTCCATCCGCACCTCAATGCTGAAGGCACGCGCGGATCCGACGCGGCGCGTGATCGAGAGACGCGGCAGCAATAGCGCCAGGGAACATAGCCTCCGCAGCCCCCAATCCGGCATCGTCAGCACTCCTGATTCTCCCGAGTCAGAACCCGAAGCCGCCGTGGCCGCACCCGAAGCTTCCGTGCAGCGATACGCAATCGGCGCGTGCGTGATTGTCAAACGGAGCGACGGCAACGAGTGTGTGGCGGCCGTTGAGCAGCTCGATCCGGCGTACCAGCCACCCCTCTACGTGCTGAGGCTCGCGAACGGTGACATGAAGCGCGCGCGCGAGCAGGACCTTCGTGAAGACCCAGGCCCTGCCGCACCCGGCGGCGCGGCAGCGTCGGGCGCAAGCGTGGCAGCGTCGGGCGCAAGCGTGGCAGCGTCGGGCGCAGGCGCTCGCCGACTGTCGGTACACAAGCAGTACGATGACGATTGGAACGACAAGGGCGATGAGGGCGAGAAAAAGGAAGAGGCGGCGGCGCATGAGGAGCCCGAGGCGGCCCCACCCCTCACGAACGCGCCCAAGGCATCGGGTGCCGCCGCGCCCGCACCCGACGCCACCGCACCAGCGCCAGACGCCGCCGCGCCCGCACCCGACGCCACTACGCTTGGGCCTGCTGCCGCCGCACCTGCGCCACGCGCTGCCGCTGTCGAGCCGCCCACCGAGCCGCCGTTGGACGCGCCGCCGTCGCCGCCGGACTCCGAGGACGAAGGCGACGCCCGGGCGACTCCGGCGGCAGCGCCTCCGCCGCCACTGGCGCCTCCATCACTGGCGCCTCCGCCGCCTCCGCCTCCGTCACTGGCACCTCCGTCATTGGCACCTCCGCCGCCGGCGCCTCCGTCACTGGCGCCTCCGCCGCCTCCGCCTCAGTCACTGGCGCCTCCGCCGTCACTGGCGCCTCCGCCGCCTCCGCCTCCGTCACTGGCACCTCCGCCGCCGGCGCCTCCGTCACTAGCGCCTCCGCCGCCGTCTGCGCCGTTGGCGCCGCCGCCACCGCCTGCGCCACTGCCACCCATGCCAGGCGGGCCTCCACCACTGCCACTCGCGCCAGGCGGCGGGGGTACGAAGACATACAAGCAGCGCAAGGCGGAGGAAGCCGCCAGGGAGACAGCACGCAAGGAACTCGAATACGCCGCGCCCGCCGACTTTGCGATGGCGGCCGGCCACGCACTCACGGATGCAGAGAAGTACGTACTCGAGCAAAAGGGCACTGAGGCCGCTGGCACGGGTACGTACGAGGGATTCTTCCCCACTGACGGTTACTTTGCATGCCGCAAGTGCGGCGCGCCCATTTATAGCGCCAAGTCCAAGTTTGAGAGCGGATGCGGCTGGCCGGCCTTCGACAAGTGCTACGAGGGCGCCGTAGAGCACCGCGTCGAGACGGACGGCACCGAGCGCATCGAGATTGTGTGTGCTCACTGCAAGGGGCACCTCGGGCACATCTTCATGGGCGAGGCGAAGACGGCGACGGGTGAGCGCCACTGCGCCAACTCGCGCGCGCTTCAATTCGTGAAAGCCAAGGTGGACAAGAAGGAGGTGAAGCTCGGACCCCTGGACTGAGCGAGCGGCGGCGAGCAGCCGATGTCAATGTGCCAGCTCTGAGGACGGCGCGTCTAACTGCGCGTGCTAAGCGGAGAGAGAACAATGTGTGGCAGCAGCCCTCTGGGAAAACGGTTCCAATATGGGCAATCGGCCATGCCATAGGGCCCGCACAGTGCAAAACGGAATCCAAAGAGGGTCGCTGACTCACACGTGTCCATTTCGAGGCGAGCCGAGCTCGGAGCTGCCTCACTGTCGAAGAGGCTTGCAAGCTAGCACCGAGCTTTTGCCCGTCGCACGAGCGAGGCGTGCCGTTTGCCCCGCGGAATATGATCTGTAGTAAAAATAGAGTTTAGCTTAAACGTGCTTATACCAAAATAGTATTATACCTTATTTATTCGAGCAGTGTCAGATGATCCAAACACAACTTGCACCGATAACTTCCTGGGCTCGCGCTTCGGCTTCGCCTACGAATGAATTATGTTTATGATCTCAATATCTGTTGTGAGTTCCCGTGGGGACCGAATTCCCGCACAGGGGGAGACGCAACCCAACTACGGTACCGGTGTGCCCGTGTGCGCCCGTGTGCATCACTCACTCACTCACTCACTCACTCACTCACTCACCGTGTGTGTCCCGGCTCCCCCCGGTGTCTTTTTACCAGTACTGTACCGGTGGTACCGGTAACTCCCCCGGTGTCTTTTTACCGGTACCCGTAACTGCGCCACGAAACGACAAAACAAACGTTCGTCACACCGTTCGTGTGCAGGGCGGCTCGAGCTCGTGGGGTCGCGGTCGCCACGTTGGCGCATGCGACGCGTCCAAGTCAGGAATGATGATCACGGCATCATTGAGGAGCGTCTCCGCGCTGCAAAGCGGAGTCCTCGTGACGAGTTGCTGCCAGCCGCTCGTGCGGAAAGCGCAGGCGCCGGGATGAGACACCTGAGAGGATCGCCGCCCAAAGCTCTCCCGCCAAACCTGCGGCCAAACTCAGCAGTAACGTGGGCGCCGGAACGTGCCCAAATGACTCCTCCCACGTTTCATCGGATCCTTCTGTCTCCCCCAATGAGTGGCCATCACGATCTATCCCAACGTGTCTCGTTGGAGACTGAAAACCCCATCTCTCTCTCGAATGCAACCGCCACAGAATTGATGGCAATGGCACATCAGCAGCCACGGGCTTTGAGGATCACAGATCGAGGCCGCCCAGAAACAGCACCAGGCACAACACTAGCACGGCCACATGTTCATCATCGTCCTTCAATGCTGATGCCAACATCTCCTCCAGGCCTGATGCTTCCAAAGAGCCCGCCGCTGCCAATGAATCCAAAGAGCCCGCCGCTGCCCATTTATATTCCTCCACGAACCGCACCTGGTCGATACGTTTCATCGTATCCTCGGGCACGGCTGCCAAGATCTAAGGGGGGAGCACCGCGCGAGAGTGAGCAGAAACAGCAGGTCGAGCCGCAGCAGCAACAACAGCTTGCATCTCAAGAAGCGGGTGCTTCCGCGTCTGCACCAGCTTCCTCCGACGAAACGCCGCAAATCGAGCCACCCCTGCCACCACCCATGCCCAGTCCTGCCAAGAAGCTGTCCGCGTGGCGTAAGGTCTCAGCGTCAGCCAAGGAGCCCGACTCGAAGATGCAAGCATTTATTGCTGCCTCACAGGAAGAGCGGTTAGCCGATGCTCAGTCAGCATACACCCAGGCAATGGTGCTAGCTCAAAGTACTTGGGCCAAAGGTGATCTGCAAGAGTGCGAGCTACAGTTGCGCGTCGCTGCACAGCACATGCCGCAGTCCGACGCAGTCCACCGCTTTCGCGCCAAGGTTCATGCGAAGTTGGGGCAGCTCGACGATGCTCTCGAAGCGGCTAGCAAAGCTGTCTTGCACGATCCGTCGAACCCACAAAACCATCACACATTCGCAGTGGCTTGTCAGCGTAACCAAAAGCTGGTCGAGGCGGGCCCAGCCTTCCTGACGAGCATGAGCCGTGGGCTTCCAGGCACGTCGGATGACGTGGGCTTCCGAGGCTATCTCGACACTATCATGCGCCAGAGGCGGTATTTTGAGGAGCAGCGCCCTCCGCACAGGAAGCGGGCGGGCGCGCAATCCCTGGCCCTTGCGCGGGATCCGGCTCGCTCGAGCATCTTTGACCCTGACAAGATCTTCGATGACGGTGTGAAGATTGGCGATGGGCCAAAGCCGGAGGCGCCCATGCTCTCCTTCGTGAAGGCTGACGAGAGTAGCGTGAGTGTCTGCTGGCAGCCGGCGAGTACGACGTACCCTTGGGACGGGAAAGAGGAAGAGAGAGAAGGCCTCGCCGTCATGGCATATGAGATGCAGGCGGCAAGCCATCACGTCGCGTGGAAGGGCACCGAATTCTTCGACGGCTTCTTGGATTTTGAGACGGTGTACAAAGGGGAGCCGTACATTCTCGAGACCACTGTCAATGGCCTGTTTGAGGATAATAGAGTCCGGTTGCGAATCCGCGCATGCGGTGAGTATGGACCGGGCGAGTGGAACGAGCTCGAGATGAGGACTCTGCCGATACCGGCTAAGCAAGCCGCACCGTTGCCGCTGCCGCGGCTGTGGCTCCAGTTGGATGTCGCCGACCTCGTGCCGCTGCACGTTTTCGAGGCTGCTTGTCAGCCGAAGCACTTTTTCACTGAGCTCGCAAGGGTATTCACTCCGAACGTGCGCAAGATCAGGCGTGTCTTCTTTGGCTGGGGGCGTGCAACAGCCGTCGGAAACAAGAGCAGCAAGGCGGGCGAGCTCTCGCAGGTGCAATTTTTACGCATGTGCAAGGAGGTCGGGCTCTGCAAGGACAACAGCGTTTACGGTCAGCGGGCAGCAAGGCGGAGCGGCGCAAAGCTGCTGCAGCTCGTCGACATCGATCGCATCTTTCAACGTGCGAATATTGACGCTAGTGAGAACGATGGAGCAAAAGGGTGGAAGGACCACGGCCTCGGCCTCAGCAGGGCGAAGATTGCCGAGATGGCGATCACAGTTCTCGACGAGTTGACCGCGTCGGGATGGTTGGTAGAGAGCGACCCAGGTGAGGCGGCTCTGCGCGAGAAACTGGAGCCGCTCTTCAAAAAAGCTGATCTTGACGGGTCAGGCGCGGTCTCGACGAGCGAGGTGGAGCAGATGGCAGTAAAACTCAAGATAGACATCAAGCCAGCAGAACTCAAGAAGCTCATAGCCGAAGCAGATGCCGACGGCTCGGGCGAGCTCGATTTTGAGGAAATCGTCAACGTGCTGATGGCAAAATCGAGGGAAGAAAAGAAGGCAAAAAGTAAGCCGAAGGAAGAGGTCATCGGCGTGATGCCGAAAAAGGGGATCACGCTGGCCGACATCTTCAAAGTGGAAGAAGAAGAGGAGGGCGATGGCGGCGCCGCATCAATGGTGCTGCACGAATTCATACACGCTCTCATCCGTCTCGCATGGGAGAGCTACCCGATCGCTGGAGCGGGCATTGGCACACGGCTGAGCGCGCTGCTAGATCGTGCCCTTTTTCCGAACTCCGTGCACATCCTCGAGCCTGACGACCCGATGGAATCGGAGCTTAGCTCGAAGCGTGTGCAGGCCATAACAAGCTACTACTCGGACCAGCTCCTCGACATCTTCAAAGTGTTTGCCGCGTCCGATATGTCGCTGGCGGCACAGGCTGCATCCGATTCCATGTCCTTTTCCGAGCTTCTCTTCATGTTTAAGACGTCGGAGCTCATTGACGGCCATCTCACTGTTGCGCGGCTGACCGAGATCTTTGCACAGGTCAACGCGCAAGCCGACGACGAGGGCGAGAAGGATGACGATGGCGACGAGCTCAACTTTAGTGAATTCAAGATGATGGTCTGTCGGGCTGCGAATGCCAAGATTCCGCCTGAGGTACGGGGTGATCCGCCCGAGCCGTTCGAGTTCGTCTGGCAATCATTCTTGCAGATCATGTTCTTGCCGAAGATGAAGAAGGTGATCAAGGACATGCGCAAAGGACTGATGAAGAAGACGCTTAAGTAGTACGCGTCAAGCTTCGCAGCTTAGATCGGCGTCTCTGTGTGTAGGCGGATGGAGAGGCGGCATCATCTACAAGAAACCAACCAATACACTCGTCACCATAGACATCGCAACGTTCCGGGACACTCACACGAGGTGGGGTTTTGCGTTGCGGGTCGCAGTGCGGGAGGGCGGTTTCCCGTCTGTGTTCGTCCGATTATCCCACGGTAGAACGGTTTGTCCCCGTTACCGTAGCCCGGCACATTCTCCGTAAATGCTAATGGTAATCAGTGTAGCGGTGTGGCGGCTGTGGTGCACCGTGCGCGGTGTCATGACGCGACGTGCCAACGGAGCGGAATAGGGCGCCCTAGTCAGTATGCGGCCCACCCGCGTGTTCGTATCTAACCCTAGTATACCTTACCGTACCGTACGCGGGGTACGTACCCGGGCGGCGCGCGGTGGCGCGGATGCGCGGTCGGACTTACACGCTTAGTGTATTGTGCTGTATCGCCCACAAGCGCTAATCAGTAATCTCGCGCAGCGGGCCGGTGCGCCGGCAGCCCGGCACCCCGGGGCATCGACACCCGGCACCGCCGGAACCACACCACCGACCACGGGATCCGCATCCGGGCGATGCGGCGATCGCGGGCCCTCGATGGCTCGAAAATGCTTTGAGTGGGCTATACCTGGAGAGTTGCCAGTAGGACCACTGCAAACACGGATGCGCGCACGCATGTGCGTGTTTGGTCGGCCCTTCCTGGTCGCGGCTCAAGAGTCCGGCGCCACGACGAAACCCACTTGCACGAATCGACCAGTGCAGTCGGCAAAGGCGGGCGTGACCTCGACGTACTCGGCGCGCTCGAACGCCTCGCGCAGGGCTTCGCGCTCGCGCTCGGTCGCAACCCACTCTTGCACGACCAGGGCGAGCCTCTCCGCCCCCCAACCGTCGCACACGTCCGGGCTCGCACCGGCCAGATACTCTTCACTCACATTGAACTCACGCAGCACGTCGACGGCTCGAAACCCTCGTCCTAGGCGCTCTTGCACGAAGGCGAGGCAGTAGCTCCGCGCCTCCAGCTGCTCAGCAGTCATGAGTACTTCTTCCTTGAACGGCCCACGCTCCTTCTTGTCTCGCCCCCCCCCGTGTGCTGCGGAGCGCTCGCTGTCTACGGGGTATGCGTCGTGTTGGGCGGATGCGTCGTGTTGGGCGGATGCGTCGTGTTGGGCGGATGCGTCGTGTTGGGCGGATGCATCGTGTTGGGCGGAGCGCTCGCTGTCGGGGCCAGCTGCCGATGCTGCTGCCGCGGCGGCCATCTGCCCGATGCACAGCCCACCGTCACCGGCGTCGTCGTGAGCGGATCCACTCCTTGGGATGCCACGTATACGCAGCTCGAAGACGCACGAGACGCGGGCGCCGGCAGAAGCGTGACGAACCCGATGCAACGCAGCCTCGTACCGCCCCGCCGAACTCAGCTGCAGCGCCTCTCCGCAGAAGACAATGCAGTCCGCAGCTGGTTCGCAGAGCGCCTCCACGTCCACCCAACAGCCCGTGCGCCGATCGCGCACCTCCAAGCCCGGCGTGCTCGATGCCAGCTTGAGGGTCAGTAAGCCAGGATCTGTGTGCGCGCGCATGTTGACTGTGGAAGCCTCCATATTAGGGTAGAGGAAGGTGTCGAAGACGGACAGATCTCCGCTCTCGGCCGCTTGCGCAGCGCGGGCTCGCTCCAGGCTAACCCCACCCTTGAGCTGCTGCAATAGTCGCGTGGACAGATCGTACAAGACTGCAATGCCGTCCTCGACGGACGCACGCAGTGAGCCTGGCGGCCACGGCACCAAATTCATTGCAGTCGGGTCAGTAACCAGGTGTAGCTGGTGCCGCTGCAATCGGCCGCCAACGTCAACGACCGTGCTCAGGCCGATACCCGCGAGCGGAAGCTGCCGGAACTGAGCGTCAGAACGCCTTGTCTGCGTCGCCTCTGCGTCGATGTGACGCCGTGCAACATGCATTGATCGCTGCCAACGGCGGCGATGATGCATACGCAAGAGCACGCGGGATCCCTCAGCCTCAACTCGTAGCAGTCTCGAAACGTCCTCAGTCTTCAGCCCTCGGATGATGCAGTATCCGTGCGCGGAGAGCAGCGCTTCGAAGGTATTATTGCTCGTCGAGCAGTCAGCCAGACTGATGCGTGGGACCTTGTCGGCCATCCTCCGTGCCTGTGTGAACGTTAACACGACAGACGCGACAAACGTACTGTACCGGGTACTTCGTGTGTGGTGTGATTGGGTATGTTTGGTAGATTAGGAAGCTTAGGGTTTGGCCATGTCCGACCTGTTATATTTTCCTCCTAGGAAGAAAGGGGAGTGACCATCTGATGTTTTGTTTTGTGTACACGTTGCACGTTCGGTGGCTGATGCAGAAACGGCGCCTCCTCAGATGATTCAGCTCAGGAGTTCTCGACATACGGACATCGTGACAGAGTCTTTAATGGGTGCATTCGTAGCCTGCGATCGCCGACACCTGGAGGTTCACGTCGCCCTCGACGCCCTCCGCCCAGATGGACATGGTCTTCATGTCGGCAAGCGTCTTTGCGTCGGGACAGTAGCTGGGATTCTCCTGGCACGTGTGGATCGGATTGCCGGTCGAGTCGTCCCAGAACTGCACGGGACGAACGGAGCGAGGCACCAGTGAGAGGCGGCGGGCCGAAGGCAATGCGTGCGGCGGTAGGATGGCATCGGCATACGTCGGTGAAGTTATTGAAGGGCACGTACACCGAGCCCATCGTGTTCAACGGCGGGTGGAAGTCGGCCTTGTAGCTACGAAGACGAGGAGACTCGCAAGGAACTCGCACCCATACAAGGTGATCGCTTGCCCGGATTTTAGATAATCCGAGGCAGTGTTGGCAGCGCACCATAGCAGGCTCAAAAACTGCGTGCAGAGGAGGGAGACCATGAGCCCCATGCCACCAGCCGAGGTCATCTTCCAAGGATGGGCCTCGAGGAAGCCCGAGAGTCCGCCCGCGACGAGCTGTAGTCCCAACTGCACCGACAGGTAGTGGACACCTCGACCGCCCTTGGCTTCGTCCAGCCACATGGGCCCGCGCTCCAAGGCATCGCCCGGCCGTTCGTGAGTCTCACAGCAATTGAACCCCATGATCGAGATCTTCTTCTTGTAATACTCGGCGTCCGTCATGTGTTCTCTGTCACCCGAACCGTAGCCAAACAGGTACATGATGCGTGTCAGCCAAAAGAAGGCGTGTTTGAGGGCACGCTCGGTGCGCGCGGGCTCCTGCTTGTCCTCCTCGGGCACGCGAAACTCGCCCTTGACGCGATTGCGCCCCTTGAAACCGACCTTCATCATCAATCCAAACAGGGGGTCGTCGCAGTCCTTGGGCGTCTCGGGCGGATCCGCGTCAGTCCAGATCATGGACATGTGCAGCCGCCGCAACTTCTCGAGCCGCCAGACCTGATGTAGGTACCAGAGCATGGTGAAGATGAAGACAACCCAAGCGAGGATGTAGTGCCATTGTTCCTCTTCACTGAAAGAATACTCAACACCAATCTGTGCGCCAATGACAGCGGTCGAGACGTTGATGAGTGCCGCCGCGAAGGTGACACCAAGAATGTTTTGCACGTTGGGCACTCGGAGCATTGCCGGCAGCCTCCGGAATTTAGGGGGCTTGGGCTGCGGCTTGGGTTTCGATGATGCGGCCGGCGGCAATGTTGTCGGCGCGGACTTTGCATCCTCGTGAACAGCCGCGAGAGCAGCTGCGCGATCTCGTCGGAGTGCTCGCCTTCCGAGAGGAGCCTGTTTCGGTGGTGGCATGGGCACGTTGGGAGGGGCCTCCCCCATCGTCGACAGCGATGGCATGGGCACGTTGGGAGGGGTCTCCCCCATCGTCGACAGCGATGGCATGGGCACGCTGGGAGGGGTCTCCCCCATCGTTGACAGCGATGGCATGGGCACGTTGGGAAGTGCCTCTCCCATCGTTGACACCTGAAGCAAAAAACTTGCCACCGATCGGATGAGCATTTCCGAAGCTTATCCGGAAGCCCGAGTACGGGATCGTGCTCTTGGACGTGATCTTGAGACCCTCGCATCCGCTGACGTCCACCCACGGCGCCTTGTCGGAGTTGACCGCGGTGATGAAGCCGGGCGCTTGAAGGCTCGGCACGATGGCACACTTGCCGGTGAAGTTGAGGACTTCATTCTGCACGACAACCGTCGAGTAGGACTGACCGCCCATGACCGGGTCATTGTTCGGCTTCCATGTGTGCGTCAACTTGGGATCGGATCCCTTGAAATCCACGAGCGGAACCTCGAAGCCGGCGTTCGCAAAGAAGGCGAGCGAAAGGACGTGCATGAGAAAGGAAGGTGCTCGGAAAGATCCTCTTATAATCCTCATCTCGGCCTTCCCGCGGCTTCCCCGCTTCCTTCTTTTCCGTTACCGGGTACATCGCTTTCTGCATTCACACGAGTCTCTTCAGCTCCCCTCCTGTTTCGAATCCTTTGACACCGGAAGTCGTGCGACTCCACGTTCCGCGTTGTCCCTCAGCCACACTTATCACTTTCCGATCAAAAAGTGGGACATAGGGACTTTCCGACGACGTCGACGATTACCTCAACGAACCCCAAATCCAGGGGCTGAGAGCAGCCCCTTGCCCAAATCTATCCCACTGGAGGCCCACGCCCCTCCTCAACACATAATCACCAAGATTCCGAGTTCTGGTGTAGACCCGAGTAAATTCCTACATTGTACAATTGTTTATCCGAATGGCGTCTCACCAAAAAAGTCATCGTAGACAGCGTCTCGCGAATGACTCATCTCTTCTAGGACAGCCAAGTTCACACTCCCGCGAGAGTGTGACGTGTGAAGATGAAACTCTCGGTTGCGGACTCACCCGCGATCACAGGTAAACGCGAGAATTTACAAATGGGCGTTCACGCGGCGGCGTTGGCGCTCGTCGTCGCGGCGGCGCACGGCCGGGTCAAAGAGCCAACGTCAGCCACGGCGCCGCTGTCCGATCGCGTGCAGAAGGTGCGCGACGAGCTCAAGGCCGTCGCGGACCGCGTGCTCCATCGCAGCACCTCAAAGGGTGAGACTGCTCAGCCTGCATTTGCGGGCTCGTGGAAGACGGCAAGCACAGAAGGTATGGACGGGTACCTCGATCGTGCAATGGGTGTGGGCTACTTGAAGCGCAAGATTGCGTGCAAAGCCACCCAGAAGCAGCGGCTGTGGCAGGAGGGCTCTGTCGTGCACCTTGAGATGACGGACAAGCGCGGCACGGCCAGGTTCAAAATACGACCGGACGGCAAGACTTACGCCGGCAAAGGCTTCATGAAGCTGCCCATGAAGCAGCGAGCGCGATGGGACAAGGGCGGCGTCCTCGTCATCGACGAATATTATTTCCAGCACTTTGGAGGCGCGGAGCACGGACAGCCAGCTTCGGGCGACGAGTGCCCCGTCATCCGATCCTACCGTTTTGTGGACAAGGGAGGGCGGATGGTCGTCCAGCTGGAGCGCCGGCTGCTCGATGGCGAAATGGTAGGTATGAAGACATATTACACGCGGGTGTCATGACGATTAAGTTCATGCAGAACTGGCCTCCGGTACGTGAGCGGCGTGGGCTGCGCCGGTGCGGCCGGTCTGGGCGCGTGCGTTTCGCCGATAATTGCGACTTACACGCGCATTATTACGTGACCATACGCGCGACCGGACGAAGAGGTGATGGCCTGAGAGGTGCCACGAGCAGATCTTAAGATTAGTTTACCTACGTAGCTTCTAAGTTGGTATGATCCTCGTACCGCCCGGCCGGGTTCCGCGTTGGCGTTGCGGCGCGGGTCCGGCCGTTCTTCGCTCCGCTCCAGGTCCGGTCGTCCCGATGGATCCCGAAGTCCCGTCCGGTTCAGCGTCTGCGCGTCCGGCCCACGCCGAATGCATCGCTAGTGTTAGGTTGGACCATCGCGTATGTCGTGCCCCGTTCGGCACGTTTGCTATACACCGGTGCCGCTCGGTTTATCGGCGCGCAACCGAGACGCCGATCGCTGTCCCCGATTCATTTGAGCAGAACTGCCCGGCGTGCTGCGTGGTGCAGAGCTGTGCGGCTTATGCAGCTTGCCGTTCTTCCGAGGGTGCTTGCGATAGTTCTGAGCCGGATGTGCCTGGGCTCGTGACGGTGGGCGCAATGGCAATGCCGAAGCTCGAGCCCTGTCTGATGGCGACGGAGGTTGCTGCGCCGGATGCGACGTCGCCGCCGGCGCTTGCTGCCGAGAGAGCAAGCTGGGGATGTGCAATGCAGCTGCATGCAATGCTCGAGGGGAGCCTTGCCTAATTCGATCGTCAGCGAGTGCCTTTCCTGCAGTGCTGTCCGATGTTGGCGTCTGCCGGTCGCAGTGAAAGGCGGCGGGCACATTCGTCGGACCAGGCGTAATCGAGGCAGCGAGGTGCGCCGCGTACTCCACATGATGCACTGCGATCAACCAGCTCGATTTGGCCTCGAACAGGCTCAGTTGAGAGTGGGACGCCGCATTGTGGTGGGCAGCAAGCATGCGGCGTAGCACATGATCCTCATCTTGCATCCGAAGCAGCTGCCGCTCGCGCTCGCGAAGCACTGCGTGGCGAATCCTCTCCGCGCAGGAAAGGACCACCTCCACAGAGGGCAGCCCTCCCGGACGTAAGCTCAGAGCCACTGCATCCAGCCACAGTGTCGTGGAGAGCGCGAGAAGCGGGTTGAGCGCCGAGTTGGGCGCCGAGGGCGAGCATCCTGTTGAACCTGTTGGATCGAGCCCATCGAGCAGGTCGGCCGTCTCGTACACTCCCGCCCTCGCCAACCCTCGCATCACAGCTGCCACGCTCGAAGAACCGCGCGCGTGCATCAAAGCATGGACTGCGCTGCAGTCCTCCTCGCCGTGTTGCGCGGTCAACGCCAAGCTCACAGTCGGCCGCATCGAATCAGCCGCCTCGTACGCTGCTGCACGCGCCAGTCCGCGCAGCACAGCATCTAATGAAATGGCATCCCGTGCAGACGAGTGCATCAATGCATGGACTGCGCTGCAGTCCTCCTCGCCGTGTTGCGCGGTCAACGCCAAGCTCACAGTCGGCCGCATCGAATCAGCCGCCTCGTATGCTGCTGCACGCGCAAGACCGCGCAGCACCGCAAGCTCGCTTGGCAAGCTACGCGCGTGCAATTGAGAGTGGACGGCACTGCAGTCCTCCTCGCCACTTATCGCGATTTGTGCCAGTCGAACGGTCGGCTGCAAACGATCTGCTGCTTCGTACGCAGCTGCACGCGCCAGTCCGCGCTGCACAGCATCAAATGACATGGCATCCCGTGCAGACGAGTGCATCAATGCATGAACTGCGCTGCAGTCCTCCTCGCCACTTATCGCGATATGTGCCAGTCGAACGGTCGGCCGCAAACGATCCGCTGCTTCGTACGCAGCTGCACGAGCCAGTCCGCGCTGCAAGGCAGCAGATACTTCCGATTCCTGCACCCTCGCATGCATCAGGGCGTTGGCAGCGCTGCAGTCGAGCTCTCCTGGCCATGGCCACGCTGCAGTGGCTAACCTGACTCCACCTGGCCAGCCTGACTCCAGCAGGAGCCGTACTCCTGGCTCCAGAGGCTCCATTTTGACAGAAACTTGGGTTTCATGTAACGTTTTACCTGATGTCTAAATCGATGCGCCGAGGTTGCTTGATCCAGCTGTTGCACTTGAACAGAAAAGAATCATACGAAAAGCCGCGTGTGTCCACGTCGCTCAGTGAAGTCGCATCCGTCCGCGCGATGGAGAACGGCAAGCGAAAGCGTAAGGCTGAGACCGCCGCCGAGAGGGCCCCGGCCGAATCCAGCACCGTCGCGCTCAAGAAGCCGAAAGTGGTTGCGGCCGAATCCAGCACCGTCGCGCTCAAGAAGCCGAAAGTGGTTGCGGCCGAATCCAGCACCGTCGCGCTCAAGAAGCCCAAAGTGGTTGCGGCCGAATCCAGCGCCGTCGTGCTAAAGAAGCCCAAGGTCAACGATGCTCCCATGAGGGAGGTCAGACCGGCCGTGCTAGAGTTGGCGCAGGTGCAGAAGACGGCACTCGACGTCCCACAGGTCGATCGGGCGGTGCGTGCGCTGCTCTCACACGTCCAGCGCGAGCGTGGGACGGCGAAGACATCCCTGCTCGATGGCCTGGATGTTGAGCCGCCCGTGCACGTGCTCCTCTCCACCAAGACGATGCCCAAGGCGATCGGCAAGGCCAAAGCGTCGAAGCCCGTTCCACTCGGCCTGCCGCACCCGTACATGTCACTCGAAACGGCGGAGATCTGCCTCATCACCAAGGACCCGCAGCGTGAGTACAAGGACAAGCTCGCCGCGCTCGGTGTGCGCGCCAAGGTGATCGGTGTGTCGAAGCTCAAGAAGAAGCACAAGGAGTATGAGGCCAAGCGCGCCCTGTTACGCGCGTACGAGGTCTTCCTCGCCGACGCGCGCGTGCTGCCGATGCTGCCGCCGCTGCTTGGCAAGGGCTTCTTCGTGAAGCGCAAGCTGCCCGTGGCCGTCGACCTCACCAAGAAAGATCTCCGCGGCGAGCTCGAAAAGGGTGTCTGCAGCGCGCTGTACCGGCATGGCGCGGGCACGAGCAACTCAATGCAGGTCGGCACGTGCGTGCAGACGCCGGCGCAGCTGGTCGAGAATGTCGTCGCTGCCGTCGAGCAGGCCGTGCGCCTCATACCGGGAAAGTGGTCCAATGTCCAATCGCTCAGCCTGCGCACGACCAATTCGGTCGCGCTGCCATTCTACAACTCAATGCCGCATGAGTAGCTCGATTTTCACCCTTTGGCTGGCACCTTTGTTGGGCCGGCTTGCGGATGATCTTGATTTTGAGAGGCATGATGATTGTTGTGAGTAGTTATGTGAGCATCCCGCGGCCAGAGTGAACTCTTTGTTTCGGCTGTGTGTGTGGAAAGAGAGATGAAAGAGACTTTGAGCCTCTATCTGTTTTTGGAGACTGTGAAAACTGCAATCAATCGTACCGGTCCACCGGGATCCGCGGGTAACAGAAGCAACGTCGTCGTCGTGGCGCTGACCGCTGTGGGCCGGGCGGCCGGGCGTACGCAGAGGGCCAGGCTTGTTAGAAAGAAACCACACCGGTCTCTAGCTAAAGCAACGGGTCAAGCTATGCCAAGCTCTCCAAATATGGGCGAGCGGGAATGGAGAGGGCCACGGGGCGAGCAGGTGACAGACGCACGCATGGCCACGTCACAGCACATCATGTGCGGCGAATGT
>JWZX01003060.1:0-31051 GCA_001275005.1 Chrysochromulina tobinii
TGCTCGCGGCACAGAGCGTCGGCGAGAAGGAGATGCGCCGCGCGGCTGAGCGCGCCGGCGCCGAGCTGCGCGCTGAGCGCGAGGCGGCGGCCCTCCGTCTGGAGCAGCAGTCCGAGGCGGCGATGGACTGGATGGGTGAGGTGATACTCCAGCGCCGAGCTCACGCCCAGATGCGCCGTGCGCTGCGCTCGCTCGCACGCCTCGCGCGCCTAGAGGCGGGCCGCCGGCTCCTTGTGCCCAGGACAGCGCTGGGCGCCGGCGCGCGCTGGGCGTTCCGCCGATGGCAACGGTTCGTGTCTCAGCCCGGGCGCTCCACGTGGCAGCAGCTGCAGCTCCGTGCGGCAGCGGCGGCGTCGTACTGGGCACGGGCCGCCACCCTTGCGGCCTTGGACGCGTGGCGGCGCAATGGGGCGCGTCGCGAGACGGCGCTGCGCCGAGCGCATCTCGCCTCCTTCCATCATCTTCACCTTCAGCTGTGCGCCGCCTTGGGTCCTTGGGCAACGTCCGCCGCGCGACGCTCGCGCGCGCACCAAGCCCAGGCATCCAGGCGGGCGCGTGCGGCCACCGCGGCGCTCACGCGCTTGACGGCCGTTGGCAGAGCACGCGCACGCTCCACGTGGCTCGGCGCCGTGGCGGGCATGGCACGCCTCACTCGGTGCTGGCTGCGGCTGCGGGCCGCAACGGCTGGTGCGCAGACCCGTGGCCAATCTCGTGCGCAGCTCGAGCGCACCTCGGCACGCGCTTGGCTCGGACAGTACCTTGGCCGTTGGCACGCCCGGGCATCCGTGCCTCTCGCGCTGCGCGTCCGGGCGACGCGGCACGCCCGCGGCACGGCGGCGATTCTGCGCAGCCTGCAGCAAAGTGTGCAGCGCTGGCAGTTGTTCAGCCACGTCGCCGCGTGCGTCCAGAGGGCGAGGGCCAACGTGCGCCGGAGCTACGCGCGGCGAGGCGTACGCGCGTTGGCGGCGCACCGGTGGGCTCCGTCGGCCATCCTGCGGCGCAGCGCGCTCGCCCTGACGGCGGCAGAGCTGCGGCGCGGCTGGCGCGCGCTCGTCACGTGTCGACGCGTGGCCATTGCGGGGCTCACGCGCGCCGATCGCGCCGATCGCGCGGTCGCCGCACGCCAACGCGCATGCCATGTGGCCGCCTATGCAGCGTGGCGCCGCGCCTTTGTCTCCTCTGTCACGGCCGACTCGCTCAAGACCAAGGCCGACGTGGTGTGCGACGCGCGCTGGAGCCGATATGCTTCCGACGCGCTCGCTGACTGGCGGCGCACGTGCCGACTCCATTCGGTCAGCACGGCCGCCGCCGCAATGACGGTGACCCTTCGCACCCAGGCCCTCATTAACCGATGGTGCCGCCACGCCGCCGTCGCACGCACCACCGCGCGCCACGCCCGCCTCGCAGAAGGGCACGAGTGGCGCGCGTCGCGGCTGGGCGCCCTGCGGCAGTGGCGGCGGCTCGCCGCGCGCACGCACCACACGACGGCCTTCGGAGTAACGGCCGCCATGCTCGGTGAGCGGTTGCGCCATCAGCTGCGCACGTACGATCGGCAGCGGCTGTGGCGGCGTTGGTCCGCGGGTAACGGCCGAGCGGCGGCGTCGCGGGCGGCGCGTGCGCTGCCGCGGCTCACTGCCTGGCGCGTGTGGGTACGCGTGGCAGCCACCGCCAAGGCCGAGGCGGCGCTCCTGGCTGCAGCGAGCTGGTGCCTTGGCTTCTGCACGATGCGCACCGGCTACTCTATCTGGGCAGCCAGGGCGAAGGCCGCCGCCGCCACGCGCCTGGCCGCGGCGCCGCTCGACCGCTCGCCCATCGGGGCGACGACGGCGTGGGCGCTGTCGCAGTGGCTCAGGGAGGCGGCGCGCCGTCGTGTCCTGGCGGCCCAAGGGGCGCTCGCTTTGCGAAGTGCCGAGGCGCTCGCCCACGCAACTGCCCTCCGCCGGTGGCACAGCGCGACGGTCTCAGCTGCCGGGTGGCGCCGGGCTGCAGTGGCTGCATGCAAGGCCGTTGAGCTCGTGACGACGCGCTCGACGCTCCGGCACTGGGCCGCGACGAGCGCGAGCCTCAGCGCACGCGCCGCCACGGAGGCTCGGGGGCACGGCAGCGCTGCACACGTGGCGTCGCGCGCGGCGATGCGCAGCTGGCATCGGTGGGCCGTTGTCAAGGGCACTCGTGCCACCGAGGCTCGCAAGCAGCTGCACCGAGCTGACCAGAAGCTCTCGCACGTGCTGCTGCAGGCGACGGTCGCCGCCATGAGGATGTGGGTGCGCACCGCGCTCGCCTCCCGCGCACGGAGCCTCGCGGCGTCGGCAACGGCTCGACGACTGGGCGCGCGTCGGCAGCGGCTGGCCTTTGGTCGCTGGTCGCACGCCGCCCGGGCTGCGATCGCACTGCGCGGTAGCCGAGTGCTGCAGCGTGCGGCTGCGCTCACCTTTCGTGTCGCAGCCCGTCGCGCACTCGCCACGTGGGACGCCTCAACGGCCGATCGTCTGGCATCGAGGCGCTGCCTCGAGCGCGGGGCACGCGAGTGTGACGCAGGCCGTTATTCTGCCGGCTGGCGGCCGCTGCGCATGCGTGCAGAGCAGTGGCGTGCGGACACGGCGTTGGCAGCGCGAGTCGCGCGGGCGGTGGCGGTGCGCGAATCGCTCCATGCTCGATCTGCGCTGCGCACCTGGGCGCAGCGCCGTCGCGCTGAGATGAGCACCAAGGCGCAGCTGCTCTCGGCCACGGCGCGATTGCTTCGGCTTGTGCCCCAACTGCAGCTGCGTCGCGCATTGCGCCGCTGGGAGGCGTTGGCCATGGCACGTCGGGCGGCCGCAAAGGGGGCGGGGGGCGCCACCAATATTGGCGCGCTCACCACCTTCTTTGGCGAGCTTCGTCAATTGCAAGCGGCCATGACCGAGCGCGAGGCGCGCGTTGCGGCGCGTGAGGAGCATCACAGAGAGGCCGAGGCGCGCGCGGCGAGGCTCGAAGAGCAGATGGTCGCGCAGACGATGCGACATGCACGCGATCTGGCCGCCGCCGCCGACGAGGTGCGGCAGGGCGAGAAATGGCGTCGCGAGCACTCAGAGAGGCTTGCGGCGGCGCACGCGGCGCTCGAGGCGCTGCAGGTGGCCCATGTGAGTCAAAAGGCAGAGGCGGCCCAGTTGGCAGAGGAGGCCGCGGCGGCGCTGCGCAAGCACGAGGACGAGGCGGCGGCTACGCTCGCAGCGCGGGAGAGGCTCGCGGCGGCCGCGCTCGAGCAGGCGCGCGCCGAGTCGGGCGTCGCATTGCAGGCGCTCGAGCGGACTCTTGCCCAGCGCCTCGATCAGACGAACGCCGAGTACGCGCAGCGTGAGGCGGCGGCCGTCGAGCGCCACGCCGCGGAGCTCGTGCAGGCGGTGGCGGCGGCGGAGGCGCGGCACGCC
Organism: Chrysochromulina tobinii; assembly: GCA_001275005.1. Classification (NCBI taxonomy): domain Eukaryota; phylum Haptophyta; order Prymnesiales; family Chrysochromulinaceae; genus Chrysochromulina; species Chrysochromulina tobinii. The sequence continues at coordinate 3,408 of JWZX01003060.1, forward strand.
GAGGCCGTGGCCGCCGTTGAAGAGCACGCCGCGCGCGCTGATGAGCGACGTCATCGCGAGGCGACGGCGATGGTCGCGGCCCTGGCAGCTGGACTGCGCGAGGCGGAGGCTGACGCGGACGCTCGCCAGCAGAGCGCCGACGCGACGCTGGAGACCGCGGCACGGGCGCAGATGGACCTGCGCGCGCGCAAGGCCGAGGCCGAGTCAGCAGCCCGCACCGCCGAGGCGGCACGCATGAGCGCCGAGGCGGCGGCCACGGCCGCATCGAGGAGGGCCGAGACCGCCATTGCTGCAGCCGCCGCGCGCCAACGCGAGACGTTCGTGGAGGCGGCGGCGACGACGCGCGGAGCCATCGAAGCCGCCATGGTCGCCGAGGCGTGCGCAGCCGACGCCAGTCTCCGTGTCGCGCTCGAGGCGTGGCGCGAGCAGCAGCGACGCGCGGCCGCCGCGGCCGCCGCCGCCGCCGATGCGCACCGACAGGCCGAGGCCGACGCGACGGCGTCGCGCACCGAGATGCGCGCGACGGTCGATCATCTCCGGGGGGAGCTCGATCATCTCCGGGCCGAGCTCGATCAGGAGCGCCAGCGCGGCTGGCGCCTTTCGGACGGCGCCACGTCCATCCAGCGGGAAGAGCTGCGCGCAGCTCTCGATCGTGCAGAGGCGGCCGAGGCGGCGGCGGTGCACGCGCACGAGGAGGCGACGAGCGCGCAGCTCGAGCTCGAGGCGGCGCGCCGGGCCTCGAGCGCGCGTGTGCAGACCGTCCGGCAGAGAGAAGCGGAGGAGCGCCGCGAGTCAGCCGGGCTGCTGCTCGAGCTGCGCGACGAACTCGCCGCCGTGCACGCCGAGGCCGCGGCCGCCGCCTCGCCCGGCTCCCCCGCCTTCGCGGCCGCCTCGCCCTCGGCGGCTGTGCGGCAGGTGAGCGAGGAGCTCCCGCGCCACGCGCCACGCTCTCGAGCAGAGCCGCGCTCACCACGCGGCCGATGCGTCAGCGCTCGACGCCCAGATGCGCATCAATGCGCGGCTGCATGCCAGGTTGACCCTGCTCAGCACCAGCGCAGGCGGCGACGCGCTCGCGGCCCCCGTGCCCGCCCCAGCGCCCTACATGAGTGCGCCGCCGCCGACGGCAGCGGCGGCTTCAGCCGCGGCGCTGCCCGGGCCGTCGATGAGAAGCGTGCCCGATACGGCGCCCACGGGGCTCGCGGTGCCCCCTCGCACTGTGCACGCGCCGCGCTCGGCGACGCCGGCGCGCTCGATGACGCCGCCCACGCGCTCGACGCTCTTCTCATTGGGGACGATTGGGTCAGGTCTGCGTCTCGGAGGCCCTCCAGGAGGAGAGCTCGGAGGCGCCGAGATCGAGGGTCCGTCCGAGGTGCGCGCGCGCGAGCTAGCGGTGCCGCCGCCGCCCCGGCCGTCGGTGGCCGAGGCGCACGTCAACGCGTCGATGGAGCAGCCGCCCGCCAGCTGGTCGGCGGACGCAAAGGCCCAACTGTCGGCGCACGCCAAGAGCGTGGCCGCGGCGGCGGCGCCCCCGTCGGCTTCGTCGTCGGCAGCGTCGCAACGGCCTGCGTTCATACCAAAAAAGGAAGGCCGACTGCCGAACGGACGCGAGAAGGAGAATGGAGCCGCCGAGATGCTGCGAGCCGCCGCCAACGCGGCGCTACTTGCTCCGCGCGGCGCGCACGCCGAGGTGAACCGCCCGCAGCATCCAGGGCTGCGGCCGAGGGCGGTGGGCCGCATGTATGGATAGAGATGGAGAGAGAACGACGCCGCTGCATTTTGTCCACGTGGGGGGCGGCATTCGTTCGATGTAACTCAATCAACCTCAGCTTGAGCCCGAGAAGACAACTACAGGGAAACCGCGAAAAACCATTCACACCGAAGGCGCCGTCATGAGCACACGCAGTGTTTTTGCTCAGCCGTTCCCTCAACGGAGGTCGTCATGGACGACGACGATTATGGTTCGGAGTCCTCGGGAGACTCCGAGGTCGAGATCGCCGAGCTCATGCAGCTGGACCTTGGCGATGACGGCACGAGCTCCGGCAAGAAGGAGTATCTTGCCAAGTGCTCTGAGCTCAAGATCGTGCCGATCGCCATCTTTATTGCCAAGCTCGACTGCGAGCACATCAATCTGCGCCACCATGGAATGGGGGTCAAGGGCGCACTTTCTGTCGCGGCGGCCCTAACGGTCAATACGCAGATTCGCTCCCTCAACCTCGGCGACAATTGGTTGCGCGACGACGGAACACATGCCATCGCCAAGGTGCTTGTGACCAACGCGAGCTTGACCTCGCTCAACCTCGCAGACAATCGCATCGGGCTGCCGGGCATCATGTCGATCTGCAAGCACATGCAGCAGAACTCGACGCTTGCTGAGCTCTCCTTGAGGGGCAACGAACTGAACGACCGGGCTGCAGCGCCCTTGGCCGAGGCTTTCAAGGCGTCCTCTTCCCTGACCAAAGTGGACCTCTCGTACAACGCCTTCGGCGAGGAGGCCGGCAAAGTCTTCGGCGACATGCTCAACGGGCACTCGCATTTACTCGACGTCAATCTGAAGTGGAATGCGCTCAAAGCAAAGGGCGCTACTGCCATTGCCGAGGGCCTGAAGCAGAATTCGGTGCTCAATCGGGTAGATCTTGGCTGGAACGGGCTTGAGGATGCTGGCATTGCGGCCATCGCGGACATGCTCGGTGCGAACGCGGCGCTCACGCACCTGGATGTGTCACACAACCGGGTCAACCCTGCGGGTTGCGAGAAGCTCGCCGAGGGCATCAAGAACAACCACAACCTGCTGTCCCTCGAGCTCGGCTTCAATCCGATGGGCGTCGCGTCCTCCGAGAAAGGCGTGCTGACCAGCCAGAAGAGCGGGATCACCGCCCTGATCGAAGCGTTGCGCGCCTCGGAGAACATTGAGGCGGTCGGCCTGTCCAATGTGCAGTCGGGCGGCTCGTATGCTCGTGGCCGTGCCTCGCGCTTTGATCCCAAAAATCCCGACGGCCACTACGCCCTCGACCTGTCCCAGCCGTGGGACAGGTTCATTGCGGAGACGCTCTACGAGCGTATGACGCACGAGAAAGGAGAGTCTTGGATCAACACGACGCTCGCGGTCGGCGGCAGCGGCGGCAAGACGTCGCCGATTGACGTGACGCTCGATTCGTTCCAGATGCCTCCGAAGGGCACGCTGGAGCTCGACTACGTCACATGGAAACGGGGCCTCGAGGCGACTTTCAAGCTGGACCTTGCGAACCCGTGTGACCTCTTCATCGCCGAGAAGCTCATGCAGCGCGCCCAGGCGAGCGAAGGGGCTGGCGACGGAGATGGTGTGGAGGAGCTGCGAGAGTGCAAGCTGAATGATGAGCCGTTCGACACCTCGTCTCCGTTGCCAAGCTCAGGCACGCTGCATGTCGTCTACTTCTCGACGTTGCAACAGGATGCGATCTCGTTCGCCATCGACCTCGACCTTGGGCAGGCGAGCGCCCGGGCGATCTTGCTCAGGTTGTGGGAGCGCGTGCTCACCACGCCTACGGACTTCTGGGCCGCGTGCGCGCACAACGGGAGCGACACGACGTACCAGGATTGGTATTACCCGGTGGTGCCTGAATCGGGGACGCTCGCACTCACCTACTGCGTGCGCCTGGCGATCAAGCCGTACGACCGCGGCGTCTTCTTCTCTGCTCCGATGAAGCCGAAGAGCTTCGAGATCCTGATCCAGACGCTCTCCGTCCAAGGCACTCACAAGTGCTCTGACTTCGACAAGGTCAATCTGATCAAGCAGGCCTCGATGCGAAACTACTTTTCCTCAACACAGGTGAAAGCGCTCATCGACACGGTCAGCTATCGCAAGGGCAAGATCGAGGCGGCAGTGCTCCTCCACCCGCGGACGACCGATCAGGCCAACTTCCACCATGCCCTCAAGTCCCTCGACAAGGATTCCGACCGTCAGGATATCCTCGACATGGTCGGCGGATCGATCCAGCGCAAGAGCCGGAAGGCCTTCCGAGGGGTCCAGATGGCAAACATGACGAGCGTCTCGCTAGTCAAGGCCATGGCGGAGGGTACCAAGAAGCCGGCTGCGGAAGGTGCGCCGGCGGCCGTTGCACCGGTAGCCGTCCCCCCCGCATGAGGTTACAAGGAGTTCCTCGACGAGGCCGCACGTTTGTTGTGGCCCTGTACGGCTTCCTGGGCATGTGCAACGCGCCATCGCCCTCTCACTCGCCTATCTCGTTTCTGTCTGGAAGGGGCGCAGAGAGCTGTTGTTGCATGCATACATGTGGGTGCGTCTCGGTCTCGCGGGTCACGGGGTCTGATGGACTGCCGTTGGCGATGAACTTTTGGCATCTCGGGTCTTGTTAAATCTTTCTTGTTATGTGTTGATGCGTACTGGGACCTGGGCGGGGTGTCGCGTGTCGGTCTTGTGGGCTACGGTCATGGCACATGGGCGACGGGTGGGTACATCGGTGCGAACCGGATAAGGTACGGGTTTCCTCGGCACTGCTCAAGCACACGGGCGGTCGTGGCTCGTGCGCGCGCGCGACCGGCGCGCCCCGGATTCGCTCGCAGTCTGCCGGACCGGTGCGCGTATCGTAAGACGTAACTATGAACTAACAGCTAAGCGGTACGCGTACGGGTAAGTATTCATACCGAGCGTCTTCGGCTCCGGCTTAGGCTAAGTTTCGCGGCCGACGAGCGACGACCCGCGAGACGAGGCACGAGCGGTCCTGCCCCGCGCGCGCGCCGGCCGGGGGCTCAGCCCGGCGTCCCGGCCGCGGTCCCGCGGTGTTGGGGGTCGGTAGTCCGAGTGAACGGCCGCGGCTCTGCACGGTCGCCGATCGCCGTAGACGCCGTTTCATCACCAATTTCATCACCAATCTCAAGGTTTCATCAAACGCCCCTCGCAAGGGTGTTATGCCCAACGAGATTGCATCACCCTTCACGGACGCGGGCGAGACTGCCATGGCTGAGCTCTTGGGCAATGAAGTGGTTCCGTCAAGTTCCGTCAAGTTTCGTCACCCTTCACGGACGCGGGCGAGACCGCCATGGCTGAGCTCTCGGGCAGTCGTGTTGTGTCCGCCGCGCCGCGGTACAGCCCATCGGCGCAAATCTGGGCGATGTACAAGTAGTGGTCCAACAAATCTCCGCGGGTTGCATTGTAACCGAGCGCGCGGAGCTGAGCGCCGAATCGCGCGTACAGCGCGGGCTCGAGAGGCTGATCTACCTCGTTCTGAGGGTAGGCTCGTGGCGCGTCGATGGCGGCCTGCGCGTCCATCTGCCACGCGAGGGTGTTGATGAGGCCGTGGAGCACAGAGCCGATAATGGTCGCACCGCCCATGGCGCCGATCGCCATCCACGGTGTGAGTGAGCCATCGAGCGTCCGGTTGAAGACGAGCATGGGTGACATCGACGAGCGAGGGCGCTTGCCGCCGAGGGACTGAGCATCCGCGGGATCGAGCGCCGTCCGACGAGGCTTCTTGCCCCCCTCGGGACCGTTGGCGTATGGCTTTCGCGTCGTAGGGTCTACCCCAAGGGCGTCAAAGTCATCAAGCTCATCGTTGAGGAGTAGCCCGCGACCGGGCAGGACCACACCGGAGCCCATGCCAGACTGCACCGTCGTTGTCACCGCGACCAGATGACGCTCCGTGACGATCGAGTAATGCATCGTGCCGTGTTCCGGAGCACGGCTCGATGCGTAGCGACCCCCCGAATGCTCCGCGCCTGGAGGGACGCCAAAAGGGATTGGGGTTGGTGCTGCGCGGCCGTCGGTGCGGAAGATGGCCCGTGCGCGCTCTGCCGCATAAGCTGGGCTCAGCAGGCCATCGATCGGCACGTCGACAAAGTCAGCGTCGCCGAGGTACTCGTTCCGGTCCGCAAAGGCCAAGTTCTGCGCATCGATCATCCGTGCCCACGACGCCACGTCTGACGGGCCGCCCTCGAGCTTGCGCGCCGCGTCGAGCGTATTGAGCGCGAGCAACGTGGCCACACCCCCAGAGGAGGGAGGCGCCATGCTGGCGAGTGCAAAGGTCCCATTGAACTCAGCCCACACAGGCTTACGGCGCACGGCGCGATAGCCGGCGAGATCTGCCGTGCTCAGGAGGCCATACTTGCCTGTGCGTGGGTTGACTGCAGTCCTGGCAGTGGCCACCAGCTCCGCAGCCAGCACTCCAGCCTCTGAGTAGAGAACGGATGGCCCTTCCACAGCTAGAAGCTCCAGGGTAGCCGCCAGCTCGGGATTGTAAAAGGGCTCGCCGATGCTCACGATGGGCGCCGTGCGGGCGGCATTGAGAAAGAGCTTCGCACTTGCGTTGAAGAGTGCGAGACGCGCCACATTTTCTTTTATGTCGTTGTACAGCCCCGCTGGCATCGGTATGCCCGCTCTGGATGCATGCGCGGCGCTTGCGACCAGCTGTGACGCATTCATCGTGCCATGCTCCTGAAGTGCACGGAACATGGCGGCAGGCGCGCCTGAAGCACCTCCCTACAATGATGAAGGGAGGTGCTTCATCATGACCTCCCCTGCTTCATCATGACCTCCAAAGCCCGTCCACTGTGGCTGGACGACGTTAAGCATCGCCTGCACGGCAAACATGGCGTCGATGGCGTTGCCACCACCCCTGAGCACGGCAACGCCAGCCTCGGTGGCGTACGAGTTGCCAGTCGAAACCATGCCATCTCTTCCGACGACAGACATGATGGCTGCCTTGGAGACGAGGAGTAGCATCGCGGGGGGAACACGAAAGTTATGCAAGTTCGGCCATTTGCTTCGTGAAATTGGCATAACGAGGGCCTCTAGTGTGTGTGTGCATAGCCCACGAAAACGCTCCGTTCCCTATGGTACAGTAGTTTTGGGGCCCTCGCGCGATTCTTGTTGACGCGACTTTGTTGGCGCTGGTGGCAGGCCGCTGGTCGCCGCAGACACTTTCATGGAGACCATGAAGGAGTATGGATACGAAGACCTTGTAAGTCCTCACAGTGCTTCGAGGTCGGGCGGCGATAGTATGTCATCACGCCTCGCTCGACAGCGGCAGCAGCGGTCCATGCTGCGGACGGCTGCGTTTCCTGTCGAGGTCGGAGAGATTGCAGCTGCGTCGACTGCTGTGGTAAGCGAGCTGAAAATCCTGCAGACAGAGGTTGCCAACTCGGGCAGAATGATCTCGAGTCTGACAGCTCAGCTTAGGAAAAGCGATGCGGAGATAGAGGCGATGGGCCAGAACACAGAGCGTATGGCTGCGGAGCTCAGGCTACTAAGGGCTCAGCAAGCGGACCTTACTAACGTCCAGGCAGCTCCTGCCAGCAGGACTCCTACTGCAATGGGGCCCATGGTGGTAAATGTATCAATTGACGATGACGACATGCTCACAGTCAGCATAACATAGGCGGCGATCCGAACGCGGCGATCAACATCGGCCGAGACCCTGCGCTCCTAGCGCGCGCGGTCTGCCTCCGATGAGGGTTCGCCGCATCAGTGCAAGCAAGCAAGCTAATTAGTCGAAACAATGCGTGTCCCTGCTCCCGCGGTGTCTTGTTACGTCCGATGTACATTGTAGATTTTGATTTGTTCGTCTGAGCGCGGTCCTCGAGTGTATAGGTTCCCAAAACGGCTCTAGTTTCCGGCGTTGAGTTGGTAGTCGTTATTTAGGGTACGAAGGCTTCCTTCTCCTACACCGACCCGGTCCGGTGTCCCCTGGTGTGCGCTTCGCACGCTCATCGACGTCAAGCACGTATCGAGGCGTGTGCACAGAGACGCTGTGGGCCACAGTCAGGCGACATCTCCGCGCGATCTCCTAAGAGTCTCGATTTCCCATCACGATCATCAAGTTTATCTCACCAACGAATGCACATGCTCATCTTCGCTGGATTGACGGCGCGGGCGATGCATGTGGTGCCGCAGGCCGTACTCGTACGTGCTACCGCTCGCATGTTACCCGCAGTTCTTGCTGCTCGCCGCCCGACGGCGCGGATGATGTGCACAGTCCACCTTGCAGAGCTGGAAAGTGAGATCGCAGAGCAGGGCGAGCGCGTCAAGGAGCTCAAGGCTGCCGCGAAGGTAGGCAAAGCAGAGAAGGCGGAGGTCGATGCGGCAGTGCAATTACTCCTCGAGCTCAAGGCAAAGGCGGCGCCAACGCCGGCAGCATCAAAGCCAACCAAGCCACCACCAACAACGACCACCAAAGAACCAGCACCAACGCCCACCAAGCGTGCAGCGCCTTCGAATGCCGACGCCGAGGAGGAGCTCTCCGTCGACGAGCTGATGGTTCGTAGGCTCGCCAAAGTTCAGCAGATGCGCGACGACGGCGTCGAGCCATACGCGTACTCGTACACTGCCACCCATCTTGCGATGAAGCTCGCGGCAGATTTTGCAACCCTGCAGAATGGCGAGGAGGAAGCGGCGGCGGATGTCGCTGTGACAGGCCGCATCCTCACGCGTCGAATCTTTGGCAAGCTCGCCTTCTTCACTATTCAAGACGCATCGGGCACACTGCAGCTTTACCTAGAGAAGAAGCGCCTCGGTGAGGGCTTCGAGTCGCTTCTTTCGCTCACCGATGCAGGCGACATTGTCGGCGCAAGGGGAAGTGTGAAGCGTACCGACAAGGGCGAGCTGTCAGTGTACGCGCGCGAGTGGACGATGCTTACCAAGGCCATGCGCCCTCTGCCCGACAAGTGGGCGGGGCTGACAGATGTCAACAAACGCTATCGGCAGCGCTACCTCGACATGATCGTCAATCCGAGCGTGCGGCAAACGTTTGCAACACGAGCGCGCATCACCTCATTCATCCGGCGGCACATGGACGAGCGCGGGTTTCTCGAGATCGAGACGCCCTGTCTTCAAAGTGAACCCGGCGGTGCAGAGGCCAAGCCATTCGAGACATTCCACAACGCACTCGGCATGCCACTCACGCTGCGCATCGCCACCGAGCTCTACCTGAAGCGGCTTATCGTAGGCGGCTTCGATCGCGTGTACGAACTCGGGCGCATCTTCCGCAATGAGGGCATCAGCACGCGCCACAACCCCGAGTTCACGAGCATCGAACTGTACCAAGCGTATGCCGACTACACGGACATGATGGATCTTGCGGAGGCGCTCATCGCCGGTGCCGCGAAGCAGGTCACTGGCGGCACCGTCGTCCAGTACCAGGGAACCACGGTTGACCTCACGCCGCCATGGCGTCGTGTCACGATGAGCGACCTTGTGCGCGAGGCTATGCCCAACGGCTTCGATTTTGCCGCGCTCACTGGCGCAGAGGGCGATCTTGCGCGTGCGCGTGAGGCGGCGGCTGCGGCTGGTGTGCCCAATGTCAACGAGTGCCAGACAGTCGGCAAGGTGCTCGCGCTGTGCTTCGACGAGCTCTGTGAAGGAAATCTAATACAACCGACGTTCGTAACCGAGTACCCCACGGAGATCAGCCCGCTGGCGAAGCCGCATCGCAGCAAGCCGGGCGTGACAGAGCGCTTTGAGCTCTTTGTCGTCGGACGCGAGCTGGCGAACGCCTTCTCCGAGCTGACCGACCCAGTCGACCAGCGGCAACGTTTCGAGGCCCAGGCCGCCAAGAAAGCGGCAGGTGATGAGGAGGCGTGCGGTGTGGACGAGGACTTCCTGAACGCGCTCGAGCACGGCATGCCCCCCTGCGGCGGAATGGGCATTGGCATCGATCGGCTTATCATGCTGCTGACAGATTCCGCCTCGATCAAGGACGTGATCGCGTTTCCGCTGCTCCGCCCCGAGAGCTAAGCGTGACAACCGCTGGGTTCGTTGGTCTCTCTGCACTGTTCGGCTCTACGTCATCGTGATGCGATACTCACGTGCGACCTGCCAGGGCGGTGAGCCGTCGGGAGCCCGTCCACTGGTCCGACACGCCTGGGCCACGCGCAACGACCAACGAGTACGCTCATGCACGCGGAGCTGGGGAGCTCTCGCACATGGTCGCCGGTCAGGTTCACAGCTCGGTGTCGTCGCAATCAAGTTTCCTGTGATGAAGAGATCACTTTCACCAGTCTTTCACAAGTGTTACTTTATCCGATATGCGACTCCCTTGCGTTGACGGAAAATGTGGGTAGGTCTAGTTGCTCTTGGCACGGCGACCAATTACGGACTCATTTTCGACGCCGGGTCCTCGGGCTCGCGTATCCATGTCTATACGTGGAAGACCGGCGGCGGCGGGCCAAAGAATGAGTTCGACCTCGTGTCTGACGACCTGCTTAAGATCAAGCCGGGACTTTCGGCGTTCAAGGACAGCTCGCAGGCGGCTGGCGCCTCGCTCGCCCCGTTGATTGAATTTGCCAAGCAGAAGATCCCCGCCGAGCATATTGCGTCCACGCCCATGTTCTTGATGGCAACCGCAGGGCTGCGCATGGTGGGCGAGGGTCCGAAGGACGCCATCTTGAGTTCTGTTTGCTCGTATCTAAGCACCACAGGCTTCCACTTCCGCTGTGAGTGGGCGGGCGTGCTCGACGGCCGGGACGAGGGCCTCTACGGCTGGGTGACAGTCAATTACCTCCTCGACGCGCTCTACCACAGCGGCGGCACAAGCGACCCAGTTGGGACTATAGACCTTGGTGGCGGCTCAGTGCAGATCGTCTTTTCGATGCCCTCAACGAGCAGCGCGCCGCCGGGTTACACAGAGCAGCTCGATTTTGCGGGGCGCAAGCACAATGTGTACGTCAAGTCGCACCTCGGCTTCGGCCTCGATGCGGCGCGGAAGTCTCTGCTCGACTTGATCACCAAACCCTTCAAGGTGGAAGGGTTTCAAGGCCATGTGTCGCACCCGTGCCTACCCTTAAGTGTCAAGATGGAGCATGATGGCATCGTGCTCGAGGGCAGTGGGAGCTGGCTTGAATGCCGCAAGCTTCAGATGGGCCTGTTCCAGCGTCCACCGTGTCAGCACTCGTCGTGCTCGTGGGGCGGCGCTTACCAGCCTCCGCTGCCCGCTGCCCAATTCTACGGATTCTCATACCTCTACGACCGCACCGCCGCCATCGGCCTCCTAGATGGCCAACCCGCACAGTTCGGATCTGCGCCTATGAGCCGCGCGGATATCGATGCCAGGGGCGCTGAGCTGTGTGCGCTGAGCGCGGCGGACGTGGCGTCGCGCTTCCGAAGGCATCAGGACGCGTCGAAGTCTAACGACTTTTGTGGAGACGTGGCGTACCTCTCTGCTCTTCTTGAGAACTTTGGCTTCGCCGAGCACACGACGCTGACGATGACCAACAAGATCAAGGACGTCGAGCTCGTGTGGACCCTCGGGGCGATGCTCGCCAAGTCGGCCGAGCTCTCCAGTCGCGCCGGCTACTTTTCGAGCTTCCCGATCGTCATCTTCTTCGTGCTCCTGGCGGTACGCCAGAGCGCACGCGACTGTGTCTGCACACGCGTGCGCCATCCGCCGCATGCCCGCGCTCACCGCCTGATGCTAACCGTGTCCTCAGGGTGGTCTCTTCTTTATGATTTCGGCGCAGTACCCGAAGTCGAACTACGGACGCGTAGGGCAGCCGCTTCAAGGCCACGACTCAGATTGAGAACGGTTCTCGACCGAGGCTTCAGCATGTGCGAGAGGGCTGGTGCATGCGCATTGAATCCCCCGCGACCGCGTACAAACTTCTGCATCAGAATTATGCTGCAACGCAGCATGGACCGCCGACTCAGGTCCTTAGAGCTTAGAAGTACACGTAACTATGTCCAAACGGGCGCCGGACGGGTATGGATATCGGACTGATTCCGATTCGTGGCAGGGTGAAGCGTTAGTCTGTTTGGTTGAGAGAATTTGTGTGGGGCCGGGCGAGTAAAAGGAGCGAAAGTACGAATCAGCTGTGCGAGCTGAACCTGAACGGTGCACACGCGAGATAGGCGAGAGGACTCGGCGAGACGCGTGCACCGACGCGAAGGGGCGGAGCGATCATAATCCTCCCGGGACCGAAAAAAGAACAATTGTGAACGTTCATAATATGTGTAAGAGTTAGTGTAAAATTGCGCGTGTAGCGTGTTACATTTCGGCATGTTAGACGGGGAATCACGCACACGTACCTCCCTCACCTCCTCCCCACGACGCCACGAGCCGCGTTCAAGGAGAGTACAAACTACCCGCCGATCGAAGCAAGCCACAAGCCAGGAGTTCAAGTTACTACATAAACAACAGACAACCTGAGGAAGCCTATCGAATGTCGCTTTCGAGGCTAGCAGTGGCGGGGAGAGTCGACGCACGACTCGAGTCAGAAATGTCAGAACATGATGAGACTCACAAGAACGGTCGAAAGAGCACGAGCGGGAAGGAGACCAGGAGGAGACACGTCATATGGTGATAGCCTGCGTGCCCTCAGAGTACTGATAGAGATCGAAGAGAGTAAGCCAGGAACTGTAGCCAGGACGAGACGAAGAAGTTTCAAGTTTCGAGTTTCGTCGCGTGTGCTCGTTGCGCGGATGGAGCGGTTGTCGGGGGGGCGAGGCTGGGACTTACTGACGAGGCTCCGTAGCATGAAGAAGCTTCAGGAGGCGGCGGGGCACGCGAAAACGTCGGCACGAGTGCGCAAGATATTAGGGATCCAGGAGGATCCTAATCTCAAGGTTGGAATCAATGGCTTTGGCCGGCTGGGTCGGCTTGTCGCACGAGCCATAATGGAGACAGACGGCGTGGACCTCATCGCGATCAACGACCCGTATGTGGACGCCGAGTACATGGCGTACATGCTGCAGCACGACGAGGTCCACGGCCCGTGCCGCCACACCGTCGAAGCGCCCGACCGGCACACGCTGATCATCAACGGCCGGCAGGTCACACTGATGAACACGCGCGAGCCGTCGAAGGTGGACTGGCGAAGCGGCGGCGCGCGATACATCATCGAAGCGAGCGGCCGCTTCACGTCGGCCAAGGCGGCACGTGATCATCTCTACGGCGGCGCCGAGCACGTGATCATTGCGGCGGCGTGCACAGACGTGCCGCAGCTTCTTGCCGGGGTCAATCAGACCCATTACAAGGGCGAGGCGATAGTGTCGTGTGGCTCAGCGGCGGCGCATTGCCTCGCGCTATTCATCAAGGTGGTCGAGGACGCGTTTGGCATCGCGCTAGCCTCGGCGAGCGTCTTGCAGGTCTGTTCAACCCAAGAGCTCCAGCAGGTCTGTGCGGGGCCAGCCGGAGAGAATGGCCTCGACTGGCGGAGCAGCACCGGCGGCAGCAAGGACGTTATTCCGACCGTTGCGGAAGCTGTAGGCGCAGTACGATCCATGTTGCCCGATCTGGCCGACAACCTGTTCGGGGCCGCCTTCCGCGTACCCGCTGCGGACGGCAGCGCCTCGGTCATTGACCTGACTGTGGAGCTGAAAACGGGGGCTGACCTTGAGCAGATTCGTGCCGCTGTGAGTGCGGCTGCGAGCTGCGAGCCGATGCGCGGCCGGCTGGGCTTCCGCGACGACGACGTGGACGGGTCCGACTTTGAGGCCGACGGCCGCTCCGCCATTTTTGACGGTCGCGCGAGCATGGCGCTCAGCCCGACGTTTGTGAAGCTCGTGGTATGGTACCCGGGAGATTGGGCATACGCTCGCCGCCTGGTCGAGCTTTTGTTGCACATGCAAGCGACCGATCGCGGGGCCGGGGTCCCTCACATGCAACTGCCGCCGGGGTCGCCAGCCGGTGGCGGTGCGGCGGACGAGGAGGGCGAGGATGGTAACGTCGGCAATAATGTTTGAGAGCCGTGGTGTGCTCTATACTTTCAAACATTCGACAAACTTTCTTTAAAAAGCTGCATGTGCTGGTCCGCATCTTTGGGACTCGTTGCTGCGCGCTCGTTTTTCACGGTACAGGATTCTTATGCTGCCCCCACACCGCGGCGGGCGTCCGCCATTATTATGGCACTTCGTCGTCGCCATGAGCCTCGCGCCTTTCGTTGCCGAGTCGAAGCCCGTTTTGACTGACAAGAACCCAGATTGCAAGGGCTGGGCAACTTCCGGCGAGTGCGCGCGCAACCCTGATTTCATGAACGAAAACTGCGCCGCCTCGTGCGCCGAGAACCCCAAGGATACCATCGGAGAGCCCGAACAATGCGCCGGGTGGGCCGACCAGGGCGAATGCACGCGCAACCCCAAGTTTATGCTCTCCGAATGCCCGAAGAACTGTAAGGCGCAGCGCGCCGCCGTGCATGAGGGCTTGCTGGATGAGAAGCTCGAGTGCATCGACGTGGCAACAAATGCCAGCTGCGCAAAGGATGAGTCGCTGAGGCAGCAGTGTGCCGGCACCTGCTTCACGCACTCTATCTGCGGGACAGAGGCCGATCCGCAAGAATGCGGGAAGGCCATGCGCTGCCGCGAGCTCAAGGATGACTACGCTGACTGTCCGGATCGAGTGCGCAAGAGCGGATGCTTCGATGCCAGCACGGCATCCACGCTTCTGAAGAATTGCTATCTTTCATGCGCGCGTCTCGACACTGCGGGCCTGCTCCAGCGGTACCGGCTCAAGTTTACCGTGCGCACGCGTCGTCACGGCATGCTCGACGAAGATCATGTCCTCTGGCGACGGGCGGGCGCGCCCACGCAACCGCTGCCATGCTGGAAGAGCACGCCCTTTGACCCGCTGCCTGCGGCAACTTGCGAGACGATGCGCGCACAACTGTTGCACCGGTGGCGCCGTCTGGCGTCGCCGCGCTGTGCGGTGCTGAAGGACACGACGCCTCGTGCACCGACGCGCCGATCTGTACGCGTTCTCCCTCCGGCTCTGGTGCCCGGGGCCGCGATGGCTAAGGTCGGCAAAGGCGCAGGGCGCGATACCTTGGCAGACGCCGCCGCCCCACCGATAAAAGTGCTCCACATCGCCCTGTCGCCGAAGATCCGGCTGGTGGAGAACTTCGTCACGGCAGAGGAGGCGGCACACATCATCGAGATCGGCCTTCCCCAAATGCACCGCTCCCTTGCAGGTGGTCGTACCGAATCCATCCGTACGAGCAGCACCGGCATGCTGCCCGCACACGACGTGGTCGTGAAGAGCGTCACAGAGCGTGCGGCGCTGCTCACAGGATGTGCGTCCGCAGCGCGGGCTTGGGGGGGCCGCTCTGCTTGCTCCCGCATGCATGCCCAGCAAACCGACCCACGCGTGCCGCCGCCCCCTGCGCGCGCACCTCACACAGACCCATATGACTATATCGAGCCACTTCAGCTAGTCAAGTACACTGAAGGGCAGCGCTACGAGCCTCACTTCGACTTTGGCGAGGCGTGCGACTACGAGGAGAACCTCTCTAATGGCCATCGCCACGTCACGATGCTTGTGTACCTCAACACCGTGCCCGAAGAATATGGCGGGCACACTGCATTTCCGAAACTCGGGCTGCAAGTATCGCCCCTTGCCAACTCGGCCATCGTATTTAATGACTGCCTGCCGAATGGCCAAGAGGATCCGCGCACGCTGCATGGTGGCTCGCCGCCTGGCAATCACACGAAGATTGCGATCAACATTTGGATTAGGGCGCAGTCGATGCGCAGGGGTTTCTTCGGCTAGCGCGGGCCAGGAGCATTGAAAAATAAAAAAGCGTGACAAAAGCTCCTCTGATCTTCAATAGCCGGCACGTTTGTGTGTTGGCAACGGTATCGTATGTTGGTACGCTTTTTCGGAGTGCAGGAGAACCTAAGGAGAACCCATGGGAGAACCCTAGAGATCCGCCGGCGCCGGCGCGACGCGCCCTGTGCGCGCTGTGGCCGGGCCGACCGCGCCACGCACCACCGCCACCGCCCCCCGCGTCGGCGCCCGCATCTGGGCTCTCTCTTCGGCTCTCGCCACAGGACACATAACACTTCGCAGACACTGGGCACTCACCTCGGGCTCTGCATGCCCGGCGGCCGCGCTCGGGGCTTGGGGAGAGGCTGCGCAGCACCCTGCCAATCGAACGTGTACGTGACATATTCCCACTCTGGCAGTTCACGCTCACTTCATCTGCAGGCCGAGAGCCTTCGGGAAAAAGAACGCCATCACGGCAGCGCAAATTGCAAAGAGCACCGCGATACGCATGGCCAGCAATTTGTGCTCAGTGGCCGTGGCCCTCTTTTGGGTAAGATTGACGATGACCGTGGTGGCCTTGAGTATCTTTTCACGCGACGGGTCGTTCTTCGGGCAGCGGGAGGCGATGCGGCGCGCGAGTCGGTTGAACCACACGTACACGCCGTCGAGCGAGCCGGAGTCGAGCAGAAGCCGGGCGGTGAGGCCCTTGCGGATTTTCACGACGCCCGTAAAAACTTTCGGGTTGTCGAAGACCTCCTCGAGCGTGGCGATGGCCATCACTTGCGGGATCGCGCAGAAGCGGAAGACCTCGGGTGTTTTGAGCATCTCGAGGTACGTGAGGCAGTCGGGCACGAGCTCGAGAGCGTCCGCGACGAGGAAGTTGAGACAGTCGAGTCCCGTCGTGCGCGTGCCCATGCCGACGATCTGCGCACCGAGCGGGTCTGCCTTGGCATCGAAGGCGCCTTTCTTGGCACCGGCGCCGTGCGCCGTCGGCCGTGCAAACTCGCCGAGGTCATTGGTACGCGCGAATTTCTTCCGGACGTCCTGCGGCCAGAAGGCGCGGTTGTCAACGTAGTCCTCGAGGTAGTCACGTAGGATGTTGGTCTTCTGCAGGAAGAGACCCATCGAGTTGGCGATCCCAAGGGTGTTCGCCGGCTTGTCGGCCGGCGCCTTGCAGAAGGGCCAGACGAAGACACCCTGCCCTAGACAGGCCTCGGTCTCCATCCCACGTCCCACGAAGATGAGCGAGAGGCCCTCGCCCACCAGGCCGGCCACCATATGGCAGTAGCGTGCGTACGCCTCGCACGAGACCGTCCCCTGGCCCATGTCGACCGAGACGAAATCGGCCATGCCGTCGCCCATCTGGATGGTGATGTCGCGGATCACATCCTGCGACGACTTGGGCAGGCGGTTGAAGACGCGGCTGACAGCGCCGAACCCCTCAAGCAACTCACGCTCAGCGCCCTCGCCGACACCCGACATGCTCCACTTCTCATCGCCGAGGTACTCACGGCCAAAGGCGCGGAGGTGTTCGCACTTGACGTGCTCCTTCCCCTTGAAGGCTGTCATATCGTCCTCGACGGTGTCGAGGCCACGCAGAACGATGTAAAAGATAAGGATGTCGACCGCAAGGTCCGAAGGCAGCTGCCGGATGACAGCTGCGAACGAGCGGCTGACCTCGCCCAGCTTCACATCACAGAAGAGCAAGTCGGTGTCGTCGGGCTTCACCTTGAGGTTGAGCGGCAGCGCCCCAGGTACAAACTTGAGGTAGAGCCCGCATGCGATCTCGAGCGGGTACGATAGCTGCTCTTTCTTCGAGTGCGAGTGCGTGGGCACTTTGCCGTACGCGCCCTGCTTGTTCGCCGCGGCCGCCGCCTTGGAGCGCGTCGCGCTCGTAAGGTCGCGACGGCGCGCCTCGCGCTCGCTCTTCAGTGTGAGCGTGCGCCGCTCGGCGGAGGTCCACTCGAGCTTGGACTCGGCCGCTGCGAGATCAGCGAGCTCGGTGGCCGCCGCGCCGTCGTGCACGCCTCCGCCTTTGCGGTGCTCGCTCGGCGCATCAAAGCGACGGATGGGCGAGTACGGCATGAGCTTGAACGACTTATCAAGATCGCCCCACCAGCCAAAGAGCAGCTCGCGCGCGATGACGCGGAACCACGGGCTCCACAGCAGCGTCGGGTCCTCCATCCGGCGAGTCAGCTCGGCGGCAGTCACCCAGTCAACGGCCATCACCTCATCAGCATTGGGCGCGAGCTCGAGCGTCGTGCCCGGCGGCATCTGGTACAAGAGAAGGTAGTCGATCTCATGCTCTCCCCACGGCGTATTGGGGCCGTGAGTCACCGAATCTGCCGCCCAGTAGTGCACGCGGCCCATGTACTTGAAGTTCTCCGCCTTCAGCGCGCCCGCCTTGGTGCCGAGCTCGTGGCGCAGCTTGCGCACGGCTGCGTGCTTGATGCCCATCGGCTCGGTCTTGCCGTCGTAAACCTCGTCGACCTCCGGCGGCGTCTGCCCGTGGAGCGGGTGCGAGCAGCACGTGTTCGTCCACACGTGTGGGAAGGTAATCTTGGACGCTGCGCGCTGCTGCAGCAGCAGCCGACCCTTGTCATCGAAGAGCATCACGGAGAATGCGCGGTGCACGATGCCCTTAGGCTGGCCGGCGACGAACTTGTGCACATTGTACTTGTTGTCAGACCCGATGATCTCGTCGTTGTAGTTGACGACGAGGCACTCGTCCTTCAACATGAATTCGTGCTGCGACATGCCAGCGCCATAGGATGCCATACGCAGCGTATCCGCGAAATGCAAAATCCGATGCACACAGAGCGGAGATAACATCTCCAGATGTCGACCCCACTTTCGTACGCCCCCTACGCCCGCGCGGCGCGGGCCAGCTCCAAAGTTTTGGAAAATGGCGCGCCCCGTCTCCGCGTCTGATTCATACATGGATTTGGATACGCGGTTCCGCTTCCCCTCTTCCGCGGTTGTGAGGGACGTGTTTGGCCCCGCGGCCGCGCCTCATCTCACATCTGGGTGGCTGTGGCGCGCCTCACGACTATCACTATAAAATGTTATACTAAACAACGGCTTACGGGTGTGCTTGAGCGTTCTGTGTGCGCTCTGGCGGATCAAATGTCGTACTCGTCGACGTCATCGTCGCCATCGTCGAGGACGAACCTCAATATTTCAGCGTTTGGTTCGTGCTGATAGACGCGAGTCGTGTCATTCGAGGCAACATTCGAGGTGCTGCATGGGGCCCGTAATTCGCGTGATTCTCGGCTTGATCGCACGCTGAGAGACGTCCTCTCCCGCCGCCGCCGCTGTTCCCTCGGCCTCTTGTCGTTGTCGCTCGTGCTCCACGCTCGCTCCTGCGGCTGGTCGAGCACGCGCAGGGCGCGTCGTCCTCTGAGCGAGAGCCCACAGCCAAGAACTAACAAGGACGTGCCAAGGAGCACACCTAGCGGTTGTGCGCTCGGCTCTGATCTAGGCAGGATGAAACCCAAAAGGAGGAGGTGCGGCGCGAAGGGAGAAGGTGGAGAAGGTGGAGATTGGGGAGAAGGCGAGCATGGTGCTGGTGGCGAGGAAGGTGGTGGTGGCGAAGAAGATGGTGGTACTTCATGGGCAGGGTGTGGCGACGGCGACGGCGATGGCGATGGAAGCGGTGGTGATGGCGGAGAGGGAAGTGGTGGTGAAAGTGGCGGCGACAAAGGCAGCGGGCTCCTCGGCGGCGACAAAGGCAGCGGGCTCCTCGGCGGTAACCCTGGCGGGATGTTCCGAAACTGCCCGAGGTTTCCCAGGCGTAGATCGGAGAGCGTGTACGTCGCCTGCCCCAGGACACACTCCATGCACTTGCCCTCGAGCCATTCGTTGGCCGTACCCGTGCTCCAGAGGGACGCCACGAGCGTCAGCCGCCCCATCGCCTCGCGAAACGCGCGAAGGGCATCGGGCGGAAGCCCGCGCCCTTGTGGATTACCCGCCTTGTGCGGATCAAAGGCAACGACGCGCGAGCTCCCTTGCAGCAGGTTCACGCTCAAGCCTCCCTGGTCATCCATGTTCACCTCGACGTCGAAAGGGTGGCGCGTGTCCACCTTAAAGCCACGCCCAGGCCCGTACGCCTTCCTTTCCTGAGGAGATGCCGTGGGTCCGAGCGTGGTTAGGCAGCCCCACGCGTTGCAGGTGCCATCGTGGCCCACACCTGCACGCGTGTGAAGGTTCGTCGAAAAGGCGACATTGTTTGCCTCCAAGATGTCCGCCTCAAGGCAGACTGTGCCACCGGTGCTACCGTAGATGTCACAGTAGTTTGGAGAGGTTCTGCTTGGGTCTTGCATCGCGACAAGATAAACGCATGCCAAGCAGCCACACGGAACGCCGCTCAGGTCAAGCGTGAATCGCAACGGACCCGATCGCAGATCAATCTTCAAGTACTCGTGATCCGCCCAAAGTGTCTTACGACTATCCTTGACCAAAAACACTCGCGTGTCACTCGTGACACGCAGTGTGCTTCCGTTCGCCGTGGGCCGAACTTTGTTGTGGTGATCGGGATCATCAAGCGCCCAACCTGCGAGGCCTATCACAGGACCGACCGCCACCTGGGCATCCACCGCCGCAGCCAAGAGCACCGCCGCAGCCAAGGTCATGGGAATTGACAATTGTCACGGGGCACAGCCCCTGGGAGAAAAGCGAACGTCGAAACGTACAAAAGACTTTACCATGCGATTTTAACGAAACTGCATGCCGGGGGAAGCTTGCAAAGCGGGACGTCGATAACCTCAGAATACGAAGTGTTTGTTTCCTACCTACACGAGGCCCTGGGGAAACCACGTCACGAGCAAGTGTTCCAGCCCAACCGAGTTTATACGAGGGACCAGCAGGCGACTCCGTGAATGAAGCCTGACTACCCGCTTCTACCCCCTACAAGGACTGCCCACGAGCCTCTCGAATTCGGCATCGAGTTCGTCAGCGGGAAATGCGATTGCGCCGCCCATGTGGTGCTGCGGCGGCCCGGCAGCGGCATCACCACGAACAGGCGTATCGGAGGCAAGAATGGCGTCATCCTCGAGCACGGCCGCGCGCCGCGCGCTGTTGGCCGTTGTCCAGTCGTGTAGCAACTCGAGCTTCACATTCGACACGTGCCAGAAGTAGCACCGCCAAAAGGCCTCCTCTGAGATTCTCGCGGGCACAAGGCGATAGCGCAGCTCGCACAGCACTGCATCGGCCTCAAGCGCCGCACCTGCCATCGGCCCGCAGCCGGGCATGATGTTGCCCGTCCGAAAGGCAGTGTGCCGTTGGGCGATCGCCTCTGAAAAGTTGGACTCTTGAGCTATCTTGAAGATTCTAGCGCGCAGCTCGTCCTCCAGGATTGAGAATTGTTCGCTGAGCGTCTGCCAAGGCGCAATCGCAGCACCTCTTACCTCGCTGGCCTCTTCGTGCCGCAAATGTTGCGCTGGAGCGATGGACTCAAAGGCGGTAGTAGCAGCGTGCACCACAGTTGTGAGCACTGTTTGCATTCGCGGCGCCACCAAGTATCCGGAAATGCCGCGTAAGTTGCGCACGTCGCACCCTCGCTTGCATCACAGGTGGACTCGCTCAGCGGGGCCCCTCACCCTTCACACAAAAATGCTGTGAGACACTTGAGTGTTTGACGTGAGAGTGAGAGAAACCCCTTAAAAGGAGCGAACAGAGTAGTGTGAAACTTCCCTCACAACTCACCGCGCTGGCACGTAGTGGCAGCGCCAGGGCATGCCCACATCACTCTCGACGCGCACATTCAAAGAACACGTCGTTCGGCTCCGTCGAGCGTCGTCCGAAACCGCGTCAAGCGATATTCCCCTGTCATCCATGCGCGCCGATCCCCTGTTACCCACGCATGGCACGCCCGCACATGGCACCACACACACGCCCTGGCCGCTGCGGTGCCACACACGACACGTTCACAACCTGCCTCTCCCCGGGGGGCGCTCGCCTCTTCCATTGCTCTCGTGTAGAGGCCCACGAGTTCAAGTATCCGTCAACTGCCGGTGGTCGATGTGCGTAAACGTGGGGAAGGTGCGGCGGCGCAGGCGGTCGAGCTCCTCGCGCAGCAGCCCAATCTCCTGCATCTGCATGCCGACGAGCGTCTGCAACTTGCGCTTCATGTGCATCTCCTCGAAGCGCTTGTACGAGTCGCCACTCGCATTGGAGTTCTTGGACTGGATCTCATAGATCATCTCGCGTTCGAGCACCGAACCCTCGAGCTGCTCGGAGCTGGCCCTTGAGCGATTCCATCTCGGTGCGCTTGTCGACGATGAGCGAATTAATCTTGGCCACCTGCCGACGCAGATCGGCCATTTTCTCCTCGTGCGACAGCTTGAGCTGCTCGAGCTTACGCTCCAGCGCCGCATTCTCGATGGCATGATTGTCCTGGCCGCCGCTCCGGATCGTCTCCTGCAGCTCCTTGGTCACACGCAGCAGCTGGAAATCCTTGGTGCGCTGGGTGAGGTCGGCCGCCTCCATGTCAGCCTTGGTACCCTCCCACTGCATGTACACGATGCCCTTGCGGAAATCGCGGATCTCCTTGAGGATGGTCACCTTCTCGGCGCCGAGCTTGCGGATCTCGCGGTTGAGGTCGACGACCTCCGATCGGTGGATGAGCAGCGCGGTGCTGAAATCGGTCACAACGGCCGCCTCCTCCACTTCCACCTGGCCCTGCTTGAGCTTGAAGGGCAGCTCGAGGTTCCACGCGCCACGCAGCGCCTGCTGGCTGCGCTCCTTGAGCATCTGCTCGAGCTCATCGATCCGCAGCCGCAACCGCTCCTCCTCGCCCGAGAGCAGCGCGTAGAACTCGTTCATCCGGCCGAGCGTCGCCGTGCTCACCTTGAGCTGCTCCTCCGCCTCGATCTTCGTATCGCGCGCCTCGACGAGACGATCCCACAAGTCGAAAGAAATCCCCTCGGGCATGTCCACGGCCGCGTCGAGCGCCTCGACCATCTGCTCTGTCTCGGGCGCGTCGAGCTTCGAGTACGGGTCCCGCGGGTACGACACACCACTGCGTTCGCCCGCAGCGGCCGCGTCGCTCGACACGCTGGCACCGGACTGCACAGCGACGAGCATCGCCGCGTTGGCGCGGCTGCCCGCAGGCGCCGCGGCGGCCGCTTTTGGCTTCGCGGCAGCCGGGCCGGCCTTCGCAGCTGCCTTGGTGCCCTTGGGCACGTTGAGCACCTTGCGTCGGTTGAAGAGCTTCTTGAGGGCATCAAAGATTTCGGGAGACGGTGCGGCGTCGGCCATGCGTTTCGCGTCGGCGAAGTCGCGCTTGAACCCCTTTTCCAGCTCCTTGTCTTGAGCCTTGTACTCCTCGACGAGCGCCGCCTGCGCGTTGCGCGTGCCCTCAAAGTCCGCCAGCCTGGCCGCCGCCTCCTCGTGAGCCATGCGAGCACTCTGGAGCTCGTCGGCGAGCGAGTTGGACTTGGCCCGGAAGGCCGTCGCCGATTGCTTCGCCTGCGCGAGCCGGATGGTGAGTAGCTCGTTCTCATGCAGGGCGCTGTCGTACACGAGCTTCGTGTCGCGCAGCGCATTGACCCGGTCGTTGAAGGCGGTGCAAATGTCGACGATCTCCTGGCGTGTCTTGAGGAGCTCGGTGGACAACCCCTTGGAGCGTTTGTCGCGCTCGGCCGCGAGCTTCTTCTGCTTCTCCGCAAACTCCTTTATCTCCTTCTTGTCATCCTCGGTGAATTCACTCGGGTCCTTTGTGTCCATCCACTCGGGCTTGACGAGCGTGATGAAGATGGCCTCCTCCTCGCGCCGTGTTTCAAGCGTGCCGCCCATCATGTTGTTGAGGCCGCGCTTGCCCAGGGTGTCGCCCGACTCGGCGAGCTCGCGCGCGCGCTTCTCCTCCGCGAGCTTGTCGAGGCGAATTTGCTCCTGGGGAGAAATGTACTTGGCCGACTTGATCTCCTGATCGACCACCTCGAGCAGCTTATCGGGCTCCTCCTCGAGCTCGATGCCCATCCGCTCTGTCGGCTCGCCGTCGCCTTTCGAATCGAGCCGCTCGAGCTCACTGATGATCTCAAGGATGCGGGCCTGCCGTTCCTTGATGCGCTCGAGCTCGCCGCGCTTCGCGTTGAGTAGCGAGGTGAGCTGGTTATTGAAGTCGATCTTGAGATCGCGCAGCTGCTCGCCGTGCAGCAGCATCTGTGCCGCCTTGCGCCACGGCGTGTGCAGCTGGAAGGTCGGATACAGCAGGATCTTCTGCTTCCCCGCCGCCGCGGCCGCGTCGCCGGGCGTGGCGCTGGCATCCTCGGCGGCGTCCTCGGCCTCGGTAGCAGGTGCGGCGGCAGGTGCGCCCGCGGCGTCGGCCGTGGCGGCCGCCGTCCTCTTCTGCGCGGCGAGCTCGGCCTTGCTGAGCACGCGCCCGATGCCCGACGCGAAGGTGTTGCCTTCAGCGAAGAGGGTAGCGGTGCCACCTTCGGTGCCCAGGTCACTCTCCTCGAAGCTGCCCACGATCAACTCGACACGTCGGAGCAGCTTCACCTTTTCGAGTGCCTTGGTGACGCTCGGCTTGGGCTGGGGCACCGTGTACGAGAGGCACTTAGGCATCCCCTTGGGCGGCGCGCCCGGCACGGGCAACCCGTGAAGCGTCGACAGGGGCGTTTCCATGCCCTGCCAGAACTCGCGGTGCATGCGGTCGCTCACGATCTGGTTGGTAATATTTTGCTCCTCGATCTTAGCTTTGAGCGCGTTCACCTTGTGCGTACCCTCCTGACGCCAAGCAGCCTGCTGTTGCTCATTGATCACAAAGTCTGCAGCCGTCAGCTTCTCGAGGTCATCGTCTGCGAGCGCCGCGTTGGCAGCGAGCAATCCGTCAAGCTCGTGCTTGAGTGCCTGCACCTTGGCCGCGAGCGCGTCGCGCGCCGCGCTCTCGGCCACGGGCGCGTTCGCGCGCTCGGCCGCGATCTCGAGCACCGTCTTCGCGCCAGCCTCCTTGTCTGCGGCCTCGGGCAGCTGCAGCGGCCGCGGCACATACGATGGCGGCGTCGCCTTGCTCTTGCCGAAGGGGTTGGCCACCGTCATGAACATGACACCGTCCGCACCGCACGAGTACACGAGTGCCGAGCCTGGGGTCGCCGCGGGCGACACGTTGGGAACGAGCACAAGCGCCGCCACACCACCGAGCACCGAGTCGTGCAGCTCGAGCTTGACCGGGTCCTCGATTCGCATGAGCGAGCGCACGACAGTGAAGCCGTCCTTGGCCGCGGTGGCGACGAAGTTGCCGTCGGGAGAGAGGGCGAGGGCGGTCGGCATCTTCTCGTGGCTGGAATACGACGAGAGGGGCTGCACCGCCTGACCGACGGCGCCCACCTTGGGAATCTCGTACACGTGCAGCTTCTTGTCCTGGCAGAGTGCGAAGACGGTCGTGGCGCCTCCACCGGTGCACCCATCGTAGTGGCTCGGCGCCTCAACGATGGCGACGGCGGGCGAGGCAAGTGCGATCGAGGGCGCCATGTCGGCGTTCGGCACGGCGCTCTCGAGCACGTCGAGCAGCAGCAGACGGCTCTTGACGCTCGGGGGCATCGCGAGCATCAGCTTGCCTGCCGCTGTCCACGCGATCGAGGTGGGCATGGCCGGTAAGCTCACGTGCGATCGCACCGTCGGCTCCGACGCGTGCGGAGCGAGCTCGAAGACGACGGTGAGGCCGTCGGCGCAGCTCGCGGCGAGGTACGCGCCGTCCGCCGAGAAGGCGAGCCGCGTCACCGCCGCCGCGCCAAGCCGCCCCCTCCAGCCAAGACGCACGAGCGGCGCGGTCTCGAGGTGGCGCTGGTAGAGGTGGAGCACGCCGTCGGCCGAGCCGAGCGCGATCACGAGAGAGGCGGCGCTTGCCGCGATGCCCGTGGGTGGCGCGGCGGAGGAGGTCATCACGCGCGCCACCTCGAGGCGCGTGCGCGCGTCGGTGCAGCGCATGGTACCGTCCTCGGAGCAGGTGATGATGTCGTGACCCTTGCCGCCGCCTGCGGCGTGCGGCAGCATGGCGGCGCACACGACGGGCGCGGTGTGGAAGGAGGCGACGCGGTCCACGGCGAGCACCTCGTTCGGATTGGCCACCGGTTCGGTCGGCAACTCCTCCGCCGTGTATGCGATCAAGTGCATCTCCCCGTCCGCCGTCGTCGCGAGCAACCGGCCGTAGTCGGGCGCCATCACGAGCGAGCGCAACGCGCTGCGCCCGAGCGAAACGGTCCACAGCGGCGTCTCACCATCGAGCTCCTCCAGGAGGAACCAGCTGACGGAACCATCCGCGCATCCCACGGTCATGTGGGTGCCGTCGGTCACGAGGGCCCGCACCGCCTTGTCAAGGCGCAACACCGGGCTCGCGGGCTGTCCCCGGGGGAGGGCTGTGACCGTGCCCGACTCGGCGCCGGCGTAGAGCGTGCCGGAGCTGCCCCACGCATGGGCGTTCCACATGCACGTGTCTGGATGCTCGGCATCCTCCTGCTCGAACTCGACCTCTGTGCTCGTGAGCAGGTATGTCTGGTACACAAGCCGCAAGCTCCACATGAGCAGCTTCTTGGAGGCGAGCGTGCACATCGCGCCGTCACCAGAAGGGTTGAGGCTGAGAGCGTCACAGGGCACGGGGAGGGCAGCCTTGGCCAGCAGCTCGACACCAGAAGCACCGGCGAGGCTCCACACGAACAGTGTCGGGGCCGGAAGCCCGCTGAGCGCCGCAATCTGCTTGCCCGAGCGAAGGAAGGCGATGGCAGTGAACTCGAGGACGTCGTCGGCGCTGAGGACTTCGCCGGCCATCATGCTAGGGTACGAAAAGATCTGGATCTGCGGCTGCAGCTTGCGCTCCGTGTACGCAAACAGGCCAGCCCGAGGGCACGTGGCGACGAGCGCAATACCGTAGCCGGAGCTGCCGCTGAACCATCGCGTCTCATCTGGATCGAGAGGTGCATCGCAGCGGCAGAACTTGAGACGCTGACCGACGACGCTCACGACTTGTTCCGCCGACTGGAAGGAGAGCTGCTCCGTCGATGCCCCGAGCGACGCCTCAGCGGAGAGACGTACGGCCATGAGAACGGCGCTGTTGCCTCTGACTCCAACAACTGCTTCTTCAGCTGACTTTAAGTGTTTAAGGACTGTGAACACAGATTCTAATCTTCTATTCATGCTCACACTCACAAGAAGGTCGACATGAAGACCACCGCATCGCCCTCGTTGATGATAGCGTGCCACCAACCATTAGGGAAATAGAGCAGGTCACCAGGCCCAACAACGCACTCCTGTGGTCGCTCCGACCGTGGCAGCCGCGGGTAGTCGTGTCGCAGCCACGACGCCGACGTTGCGTTCTCGCGAAAGCGCGGTGGACGGTTTGGATAGAAGAGCCAGCGCTTCATGCCGTGCAGCACTTCGCTGAAGCCGTCGTTGTGGAAGTGAAATGGCACGCCAGATTGATTGGGTGCGACGCCGAAGGACAGCGCAGGCGTGCCCTTCTCCTCGAGCGTGACCGAACGGACCAGCGGCGCCGCGGCAGTCGCCAGCCCAAGGAGCGATCCGAGGGCGTAGCCCGACGAGTGCCTGGGCTCGAGTGAGCGCATCGCAGGTCGCACGTAGCGCGGCAGCGGGTAGAGATCGAGCAGAGACTGCAGTTCCGAGCTGTGCTCCCCAAACCAGTAAAAGGTCTGAGCAGCCGCTTGGTCATCGTCGCTGTCTATCGCGCGCCTCCACGCCTCCGCGGCTAGCGGCAGACTATCGAGATATACCCTTACGCGTTCGCGCTTTCGGCCGTACGAGAATGCATTAGCAGACGAGAGTGTCACCAGCGCATCGCCGTAATTGGCCGCGAGGGCATCCATCTGCGTAAGCGCTCGGAACTGAGCGGTGGCACTCAGCGTAGCATTACGGATGACGACCGGCGTGTTAGTGTACCGATACAGTGAGTCAAAATTGGCTGGAGGAAGATCGGCTGGCTCTTGAGCAACAGTGCACACTCGACGCGATGCTGGCGACAGCATCGCTGAATGCGGGCGTCTGCTTCGCTGGATCTCCGCAAAAAAAGTTCGCTGTGAACGACGTTTCTTCACTCCTTCGGCCACACCCTCACGAAGCACAGCATCGCTGCGGTCGCGTGGGGCAACTTCTCGTCGATGCGCGTGCGGTCGGAGCGCACGGCGTTGGACTGAAGAGGTCGAGTGCCTGCTTGAATCCACAAAACCCTACCGGTCC
>JWZX01003061.1:0-41996 GCA_001275005.1 Chrysochromulina tobinii
GGGGAGGGGGGCGAGGGGGGGGGCGCCGTGGTGAGCACTTGCATGCAGCTCCTCGAGCCGTTGAGCTTGCGTCGGCCACCAGAGGGCACTGAGAGGCCACTCAGCGCCCAATCGGAGGCCAATCGGAGGCCAATCAGCGGCCAATCAGCGGCCAATCAGCGGCCAATCTGGTGCACTCAGCGGCTGCTCGCCTGCTCGATGTAGCGAGAGTCCAGATGTGCGTCGTCTTGGGCACGCGTTGAGGGGCGAGCGGTCCGTATGAGGTGAAGCACGCCGTAATGCTCCGCGAGCTCCTCCATGCCCACCTGCCATCCATCGCACTCAGTCGCAATCAGTCGCACTCAGTCGCACTCAGTCGCACTCAGTCGCACTCAGTCGCACTCGAGGGTACTCAGGCAGGCAGGCAGGTCGAAGGGCTCCCACCCGCCCTTAGAAGGTCATTAGAAGGTCATTAGAAGGTCATTAGAGGGTCATTAGAAGGTCATCAGAAGGTCATCAGTCGAAGGGCTCCCACCCGCCCGTCGGCATTCTTCTTGAGCTCGGACCAGAAGAACTCAAACTCGCGCTCCCCCTGCTGCACCGCGAGCTTCTGCTGCCTCTCTCGCTGAGTGGCCTCGTGCCGCGCCCTGGCGGCGAGCGCGCCGTCCCGGGCGCCACCCGCGTCGTGCTGGGCGTTCACCGCGGGCGCCGACGCCAACGGCAGCACGAAGTACGCAAAGAACCTGCGGGGAGGCGATGGCGCGGTGGTGAGCACGTGCATGCATCCAGGAGCGGACCGACGGCCAACGGCCTCCCTTACTTGGTGCGCAGCTCGGAACGGGAGATGGAGCCCTCGGCGTCGGCGTCGATTGCGAGCATCAGCCGTTGGAGAGAGACGACGGCGACCTCGTCCCTGCGAGATGCCACGCGCTGCCCAAGCGAGAACGGATGCATGCGCCGAGCCATCAGTGGCAATCATTACATCAATCAACAGCAATCATACAGCAATCATACAGCAATCAAACAGCAATCAAACAGCAATCATACAGCAACATAGAGCAATCAGAGGCCATCAGCACTCGTGGAGCTCACCTGCAGATCGATGAGCCCGTACGCGAGGACGCAGGCGACGAGCGAGAGCGCAAAGGCAAGCAGCTTGGGCAGACGCTCCAAGTCCGCGAGCGCCGTGATGAGCGCGTGCGGCAGCGGCAGCGCCCCGAGCCATCTTGCGGCATCGAGCTCGAAGATCTCGAGAGCACTTGCGTTCACACTTGCGTTCACACTTGAGTTCACAAAGGAGTTCCCAATGGTGGGCGGGAACAGCGAGCCGCTCATGGCTGCTGCGGCTGTGGCGGCGGCGGTGGCGGAGGATGCGGAGGAGGAGGCGGCGGAGGCGGCGGAGGCTGCGGTGGCGGAGGTGGCTGAGGTGCCGTCGATGCCAAACAGCAGTTGACCGAGGAGGGTGACCACCTCGGCGCGTGGGGCGAGGTACACGAGGGTGATCACCGAGAAGCCGAGGCAGACCTGCGCCATCAGAGGCATCAGAGGGTCATCAGAGGGTCATCAGAAGGTCATCAGAGGGTCATCAGAGGGTCGTCAGAAAGTCATCAGAAGGTCATCAGAAAGTCATCAGAGTGTGGAGAGGCCTAGGCCTTACCTTGGCTGGCGTGGCGGTGACACACGGGAATGTGAGTAGACGGTTGATGAAGAGTTGCACGCACGTGCACACGAGCAGCAGATCGAGCCATCTGGCCAACGGCTCGTCCCACCATCGGGGCACCTGGTAAAGGTTGAGAGCAACGAGCCAGAAGATGGCGAGCCAGAGCGACCAGCTGAGCACGAGCAGCCCGATGGTCGTGGGGAGCCAATGCAGCCCGCGACGCTCCTGTGGGGGAGGGGGGCGCCGTGGTGAGCACTGGCATGCGGCGGTTGCATGCTGGGGAGCCCATGCAGCCCGCGACGCTCCTCGTGACGAAGCTTCTGCTGGCGAAGCTCGTGACGAATCTGACGAATCTGACGAATCTGACGAATCTGACGAATCTCTGTACCTCGTGACGAAGCTTCTGCTGACCCCGTAGGGCGCGCAAGGCGACACGGCCACCCTCGACGAGCGCGTCGTAGTGCCAGAGCAGCACGAAGGCGCCCCAGAGCAGCAACGAGCGCACGACGAACAAGAAGAACTCAAATGGGAACGTTGTGTGCGAGCCGGGGTAGAAGACGGCGCAGGCGTACGCGGGGCTGCTCGGGACGGCGCCTGCGAAGTCCTCGAGTCTCAGCTCGCCGTCGGAGGGCTGCGTGGCGCACACGAAGAGCTTGGCGAAGCCCACGCAGCCGGCGACGAGGCCCGAGGTGAAGAACTGGAGCTTCTTCGCTGTGACGATGAACTCGATGAGGCCGTACCTGATTAGGGAGGCCATCCGAAGTCATCAGAGGTCAACAGGGGTCATCAGAGGTCATCAGGGAGAGCCCAGGCAAGGTGGGCACGCTGCCACTTACTCGTCGAAGTCCGTAAAGTACTTTGCGGCTGCGAGAAGGATGACCATCACGTCGGAGACGCCGTACAGAGGAAAGAGGAAGAGGAGCCTGATGAAGAGCGAGAGCGGGCTGCGGATCGTGCCCCAGATGGTCAAATCGGACGGCTCCATCGCGTAGATCAGCCGGGCCGCGCACCACTTGAGCCAACCGCGCGGTGGATCGGCGTGGTGCATATCCTGCTTGGCGCGGAGCTCGCGGAATTCGAGGCCGAGGTCGAGCATGACCGAATCGACAAGAGAGCGCTTCACCTCAGGCCAGAGCTCGCCGTACACGTTGTCGACGACGATGCGCACGGCTCGCGGCATGGCGTGGTCGTGCAGCGAGTTCAGCATCGTCGCGCCGATCGAGCTCATCATGCGGCTTGCCTGCAGGGCGATGACCTCATCGGCTTTTTGCATGCTGACGCGCCTTAGGGAATTGAAGCCCTGGTCCACGAGATTCTGCACTTCGCCCACCACTGGTATCTGGTTGATTACCGTCTCGTACGCAATGGCCATATTGGCTTGGGCTTCGACAGCATGCCGAGCGGCAAAGTCGAAGAAAAGCTCATCCTCGGGTGGCGCGGCGGTGTTGCGCGGCCCGGTAATCGTGGCCCACTCGGTCCGCGATGAAGGCTCTCGGTCGCGGGCGGCCATCTGTATCGAAACGATTGTGGCAAGCGGAGAGGAGCAAGAGAGGTTCCGCCGCCGCCACCGCCGCCGGCGTGAGCGAGACGCTCTTGCCCGAAAGAGGTGAATGGACAAAGAAGGAAAAAAGGGTTCTGCACTGCGAACATGTTTTCCCACGGTGTTTTTGAACCGAGAACTCACTGAGAACTGTCCTGTACACAGGCTCTGCCTGTGTCTTGGTGTCTGTAACGAGAGCCAGCGTGAGGAGGAGAGAGGCCGATGCACTGACCGAGCTCAGTGCGAGCGCCGAGCGGGAGCTCCTCAAGGTTCTCAAGGGATGTTTATCTCCCTTCTAGCGCATGTTCAAACCCAAATTCACACCATGCGGCGAGGATCCTCAAGGTCGACGCAATCCCCTGAGGCGCGCGACCCCGCTCGCGCGCTACGCACATCTGTCTGATATGTGCGCGACGCGACCCGCCGGTCCAGGTAACGACCAGGCGGCGCAAGCCTGTTTCGTTATCTCTTATCTGGACTACAATGTAATACAAATTACCGTTCCCGGAGTCTTTTTTCCCAAACCCCGGCGTCTTTTTACCGGTACGGTACCGCTTTGGGCGAGAAGGCGTCTCGCAATCGCCTTTGGTGCTACTTCTGTGGTACCGGAGGGCGAGGCGTGTCGGGACGGGACGGACGCACGCGGCGAACCGGACCTGCGCCGCTGCGCCGCTGGATGGAGCGCCGGGATGTGCACGCGCGCAGGTTCGCACTGTTTGGCCTCCTTGCCGGCCTGCACGCGCAGAACCCCTGCGAACCGCGCGTGCAGGCTATGTATGCTGCATCTGGTCATCCGCCCGTCATGTGCGGTGACGCCGAAAAGGAGCAAATGGAGGTGGCGCGCCGTTGGAAGGGCGCGACTCCGGCGCATCGCCGTCGGTGGCGCAATCCGAAAGCCTGTCCCAGAGAGACCAACTTTAGCACACTCGAGCAGCTGTGGCCAGCTGGGCATTTTCGCGGCCCACTGAATGGGCCGAGGAGCTACTTTAGGCGAGTGCCCCCTCACTTCCTCGGATACCACGCTAACTTCTCCAACTGCCGCCGGAAGGTTTATATCGACATTGGAGCGAAACACTTCGACTCCAAGGAAGGTTTCCTCTCAATGTTGAAGTTGTACACGCCGCTCCTCGACTTTGATGAGTATTACGGTAGGACTCCTCACAGCAATCTCCCATATCGGAATCACGCTCGCTCGCTGGCTGTGTGACGTTCGCTGGATCGAGTCTCGCACGACCCCGCCCAGCCTTTGAAGCCGTCGCTGGCTTTTACAAGCTGCCGCCGCACGACGAGCTCGTGCGCCTCCTCATTAAGCAGGGCATGCACCCCACCCGTGCGGCAACCTTTTCGCGTCGCCACTTCTTCCTGCAGGCGTTCATTGGGTCTCGCTCGAAACCAGAGACGACGCCTTCGACGATCGGCTTCTCTGACTTTTTGGAGACGACGCTCGGCCTGCAGCCAGCAGACGCGGTCGTCGTCAAGATGGACGTGGAGGGGTATGAGTTCGACATCGTGCAGACGCTGCTTGCCGACGGGACGCATGCGCTCATTGATGAGATCATGCTTGAGGTGCACTATGGCCATCCTTACATGAGGCAAACGTACAACTGGTGCCGCACACCGCAGTTCTGGTGCTTCTACACGTTGGAGAACGCCACGAGCATGTACCAGTCGCTCAGAGACGCGGGTGTCTACGCGCATCACTGGCCGTGATGGCGTTTATTGGTTCCTTCACCACACACCCATGTTATTCGTCATTCCGGTCTGAACCGCAAAGGCCGACGTTTCAGGAACTTCTGTACTGTGAATTCAGGAGGGTTACCGGTACGGCGCGGCCAACAATGCACGAGCCCATCATGCCGCCCGTAGGCCGACCGTTTCTGCTCAGAGACGAGCAGCTGCGTAGCTCCCTTCAGGTGGATGCCTCGGAGCAGGCAATGCGGCGCGTCTGGGCCAAGCTAGAGTCGGGACTGCCGCTATCGATTGGCGTGCTCGGATCATCCGTCGGCATGTCGGGTGGGTGCCAAGTTGAGTATCAACCGCAGCTACGGTGCTCCCAGTTCGACGGCGTGCAAGTGCAAAAGCGCTTTGCGCGCGGCTATGGCGTCGTAGACAGCGAGATGCGTGGCCTGCTCCATAATGCCGACCGACCTGTCCGCGGCTTCGTCTTGCAAGTGCTGGATTGGATCAATGCGACGTGGCCTCATCACGCGCACCGAATTGAGAACGCAGCGGTCGACGCGTGGACGGCCAAGGCTATTGAGCCGTGTCTGCTCTCCAACGAGCGTATCACAGCTTCAGATCTCTTGCTGCTGGAGCTTGGTAGCCAGGGATGGCACCCGAGTCAAGCGGCCGCCTCCGAGCGCATCATCCGTAAGCTGCTGCGGATCGCATCTGGCGACGGCGGTGTGCCACCGGCGATGATGATGGTGACCACCCGGCAGTGGTGTGGTCACAGCGTGCACGGCCTACGGCGCAAGGAGCGGCCAGTCGTCTCTCGCACGTGGGCCGGCATCGAGGACGTCTTTGCGAGCTTCTGTACCGCGTATGGGATGGCGTGTCTCTCGATGCGCGACGCCATCTTTCACGACGTCGTGGCAGGACGGCCCAATTTCACAGTCGCCGATGTCGCCGCCGACTGCCTTCACCCCGAGCAGTCCCGCTTCGGCTACCATTACATGGCAGATGTGATCATTCACTTCATGCGGCGCTCCTGGCTGCAGTACAAGGAGCAACGAGTGCGCTCGTCATCAGCTGTGGTTCACGCCAAGGTCACTGTGGTTCACGCCAAGGTCACGCGTGCGTCCTTGCCGCCGGCGATCGTGCTTGTCAACCGCGGACGTGAGGGCCACATGTCGTGGCGGTGTTACGACTTCTCGACCGCGGCAACGGCAGACGCAGCGATGTTGGTCACGATGCAAGCTGCAGCGCGGCCACAGCTCCTGTGGCAAAGCATGGGTGGTGACGGCGGAGCTGCCCCGATTGCAGACATGCCAGCGTGCGACGTGCTGCGACGATGCGTGCTCAAAGCCACGCGCACGCAGAATGGGAACTGCCTGCGTGGACGTGGCCACTGGCAGTTCTGTACGCGAACGCTTGCTCCACGTGCGGCGTACAAGCCGGGGCTCGTGTCCCTGCTGCCGGGTGCAGATCTTCGATTTGTTGTGGACGCGCGTGCGCCCTTTGCAACTGTGGTGCATGCTGCAAACGGCACGTCTGGGCAACCAGGCGACGCTGCGGTGTTGGCACTCACGTATCTCACCTCGTACCAAGACATGGGTGTGGCGAGCGTGAGCTGCCAGCATGGCTGCTCATGCGTCCCCCAAAGGCTGGACGCGATCCAGTTGGCACAACCGTCTGATGTGCCGGTACCCACGCTGCAAAGGCACCGGTCGGGTGCGGATCGTACCATCACGCGGAATGTGTCCGTCGCAACGGTCATGGAAATTCCAATCCGTGACGCATCGAGGGCGTGTGCCATCCGCATCGTCAACATCCCGCGAGCGGGCAGCGATAAGTTAGCTGTCGCCAAATGGAAGCTACTTCAGGTGCGCATCGGCTGGGATGTGGGCACGTGAACACACGTGCCATGATACAAGTAAAGGCTAAAGGGCCAGGCCCGACGATCGGATGAAACGAAATAGACTGCTGCGCGGTGCTGGTCAGGTCGGTCCGCCGCGCGGAGCCGCACGGCCGCATCGGCATTTTCAAGATTTGTTCATTATTACACCAGTTTACCACGGGGTCGGGGAATAGCCAGGAGCAGTGGCGCAGGGCACGCTGCTGTGCCAGCCTCTGGAGGTACTGACAGCAGTATTTACCGATACCGTTTGGGATTGGTACTTGCCGTTTGGGATTGGGTTCGGTTTACAACGCGCGCCTTCGCCTTCGCCCTTGCCTCCTTGGCACGGATCGCCGCTGCCATGACCGGGTCCATCGATCTCGCTTTTGACTCCGCCTTCAACTCCGCCGAGCAAGTTGGCACCTCCGCCGGCCACAGAATTGGCTTGCCTGCCTCCTCGATGGGCATCTGATACCCCGGCCTCAAGAAGACCTGCTCCATGCCCTTGGGCGAGTAGTGCCGGTAGTTGCCGGCGCGCCAATACGCTGCGCTGCTATTCGTCTCCGCCGACACGACGTCAATCGTCACGCCGTGCTCACCGCCATGGTCGAGCTTAAGGGTCGACATGGCCTCGGGCTCATGGCCCTCAATGTCGAGGCTCATAAAGTCGATGTGCTTGACCTTGTGCTCGTGCAGGATCGAGCGCAGCGTCCTGCACTCCATCTGCACAGGCTTTTTGTTTCTCGCGAGCCTGAGGTCGCTCTGCTGCTTCACAACCCGAGCAGCGCCGCCGTGGAATGAATCAGGGAGGATCATCTCAATCGTTTTGGCCGCGTCTGAGACGCAGCTGGGGACGAGCGTGCACTTGCGCTCAGCTCGAATGCGCTCGTGGTGCACCGGATTGGGCTCGATGCAGAGGCCACGCCACCCCAGGCATTGCTCGAGAAAGTACGTGTTGCTCGCCCACATGGCATCGTTGGATGCGAGGTCAACAAAGAACCCAGGCTCTTTCCGATACTGAGCGTGGTTCTGCCAGATCCACCAATCCTGCCAGTGGTTGGGGATACGAGCATGCGCGCCGCGCGCGCGCGCTCAGAGCACGCCAGTGGTGCAAGTATGCAAGAGCGCATACCTGGCCCCATTGCGACACGAAGTTGGGTACGTCGCGGTCGTAGCCCGTCATACGAAGAGTCTTCTCCGTCCCGCCGTGAAGAGGCCTGTTGGCGTTCGGAATGATGCTCCTCCAACTGGCGTGGCATGGCTTGTTTGAAGCACTCGCCTGCACCGCAAGCAGTTCGGCGCACCACTTTGCAGCGGGAGTGGCCATCAATGCTGATAACGAGGCGAGAACGACGTAGGCTAAGGCCAGTAGGCCAACCATGGTCAATAAACCAACAAGCAAGGGGCAAAACCAGCTTTTGCATGACACTCCCGTGCAGGCATCCTCCAGGGCTAGGTCCGCTGTTCCGTCGTGAAGCGGGCTCGAAGGCGGAGTTGCAGCCTCCTCCAGTCCGCATTGCGCAGTCGAGGACGCATCACGTTTCGTGTGCGACATGAGGCGTTACCCGGTACTATGTACAGTACCGGTAAAAAGACACCGGGGGGCGAGCCGGGACACACACGGGACACGCGGACGCACAAAGGCACAGTACCGGTAGTGCGTGTGTCCGTTTGTCCCGTGTGTGTCCCGGCTCCCCCCGGTGTCTTTTTACCGGTACCGGTACTGTACCGGTAACCAATATTGACTTATCTGCTGACCGCTCTACTTCTCTGTGAGTGGTCTCTCGCTTTTCGTCGTCCTTCGCGCGGGGCTCAGTCCGACGTCGGCAGGTTGGTCTGCCGCTTGACCCACGACACGTACTCGTTGAAATCGACGCGGCCGTCGCCGTTGTTGTCGATGCTCTGCATGAGCTCGTCGCACGAGCCGTCCTCTAGGATGCACATGCCCGCGTCGTTGAGCTCTGTTACCTCGAGCGTGCCGGAGCGATCTGTGTCGATCTTTTCGAATCGGATCGCATCCAAACCCAGATAGCGCCCCGTGAGCGGCGGCACCGTCCCGACTGCCTTCGGGTCGGGAAGCGGCCGGCCCGACGAGAGGAACTCGTACACGAGTGGCAGACCGTTTGGCACACCGAGGCGGGAGAGTTCGTCGTCGTCGAGGCCCTGCACGCATCGAATGAGAGCGCGTAGATTGTTGGCGTGCCCGACGACCAAGACGGTCTGCCCTCTCTCGATGACCCGCGGCCGAATCTCCTCGCGCCATAGCGGCTCGACTCGCGCGCAGCAGTCGCGTATGCTCTCCGTCAACGGCAGCGACAACCCCTCAAGCCTGAGGGCCTCCATGTCGCACGAGTCGACGATGGCCGCGTGGAACGGATTGTCCGATGTCAGTGGCGGTGGCTTGCCATCTAGCGTCGAGCGCCAAGCTTGCAGCTCCGCTTCTGACACTCCCGGCGGCACAGCCGACTTTGACAGACCAGTGATGGCGCCATAGTGCCGCTCGTTGAGCCGGTATCGCTTCAGAAGCGGGATGGCTTTCCGGCCCAGGTACCGCGGCTGTTGCTGCAAATGATCACAGACGACCTGTGCCGTTTGAACTGACCGTTGAAGGCCTGACGTGTAGCACGCATCTATCCGCATGCCCGAAGCACCAAGGAGCCTTCCCGCTTGCTGCGCGTCGTTCACACCGCCCAAAGTGAGCGGAACATCCATCCAGCCGGTAAACTGGTTGGACAGGTTCCAAGTGCTCTGACCGTGCCGCACGAGGATGAGGAGGCCGGTTGCCGCCGCAGTCATTCTCGCAAGTCCACGTCGGCTTGTCGCCGGCGCAGCCTTGCCATCGAGCATGACCACAACAAAAAGGGTGTCTGTCCATGAACTGTGTGGTCTGACGAAACAGCGCGTGAATCAGCGCTCCCATCCTGTGAAGAATCGCAAATTCGCACCACAAGGAATCCTACCGGTGTCCACAGAAGGCCGCCCCCCGCGAACCCGCACCCGGCCCCACCCGCTCCCGAAGCACCCGCGCCGCCACGCGCACCTGTGGTTCAAATAGGCGGTAGGCGAGATGAAGCTGAACGTGCCGCTGACGTGTACGGTGTAGCGGCCGGCGGTGCGGCCGGAACCCCCAATGAGCTCAAGGGAGCCTTTGCTTTAGCCTGGTTTGTGCAGCTGGCACGATACGTCACGTATACTGTCTTCCCGCTCCAGCTGTTCTTTGTATGGTTATTGAAGAGGTATTGAATTGGTGTGCATGCGAGGAAATTCCGGAGCGCCCCTGGGGGCTCCAGGATTTTTGAGATCGCCCACTGACGCGCGCCGACCGGCGCGCGGCCTAGCATCTCAACCGCCGCTCCAGACAGCCACGGTTCTCGCATGCGCGAGAACCGCCCCAGGATCTCACCTTCTCCGACGGTGCGGTCACCAGTCTCGGGGCTGAAACCTGACTCCTGAGAGGTCCACTTGGGGCGTCCCGCATGTAGGGTCCTTACACGGAACACGCTCATTAAATTACTCGGAGTAAAGATGCTTTAAACGAATGCTAATAAGCCAAGATGCAAACCGATTTTTTCTTTAGCTCAACCCACTGAGAT
This sequence comes from Chrysochromulina tobinii, assembly GCA_001275005.1. Lineage (NCBI taxonomy): Eukaryota > Haptophyta > Prymnesiales > Chrysochromulinaceae > Chrysochromulina > Chrysochromulina tobinii. The sequence continues at coordinate 10,332 of JWZX01003061.1, forward strand.
CCTACGTATCGCGCCGGCTGCAAAGGCCTCCCTCTCGCACTCGAACGCAAAGTCACCCCACTGCTTGTGTGGGCTCGCCCTGGTTCGGGCGGCGGCGAGGAATGCTGCGGCGGCCTTCGAGTCGAGGTCCGGCGGCGGCAGGCCGGCCTTGAACGTCTGCTGGAAGCCGTAGCGCAACGAGCCGTTGCGCGTGGGCCCGTTGACGATCTTTGGCGGCCACGGCATCTTCGGATACGCCTCACCCCTTGCAAACGTGATGACCATCCGCTCTGCACGCCTCACATAAAGGGAGTCGATGCGCACTTTGCTGCGCTCCTGAGCGCGGCTGTGACTCCATTTGGAGCGCTCGTGGGCGACCTTGACAAAGCACGGCGTGCTGTTACTCCATTGGGCCCAGAAGGACGTGACGTACGTGACGCTCACGTTGCGGCGGTGGAGTTCATTGGCGGTGCTCTGCGCGTACGTCGAGGTCTCGATGAAGGGGAAAGGGAACATCTGGGGCGCGTACATCCCCTTGACGCGCGTACATGGGCAGCCCTCGCACGTAACCATGAGGGCACCTTGCTCCGGCCGCCAGCTCATCAGAAAGCCCAGTGACAAGACGACCCCAAGGCACGCCGCGCTCGCAGCGCCCGGTGGTAGCTGTATCGGGCCGAGCTGGAGGGGATCACCACCTGGCGTCTCACTGACGAAGCCCAACTTGGTGACGCTCCGCACGGTACTCTCATCTCGCAGGTTCCAGCCTTTGGGCAGCGCCGAGCGCGGGACTAGGTCCGCTCGAGGATAGCATACCTCGTCGTCGCCGTCCGCGCCCGAGTCGGTGCGTGTGCTCGTCTCTTCGCGCACAGCAGCCCCGGCGCCTTGCTGCGCGAGCTCGTCACCACCTCGGGCGATCGGGGCCGCGCCGTCCTGAGCGATCGGGACCGCGCCGTCTTGAGCGGAGACGGACGACGGGCAGGCGACCCCGAGCAGCTGCCGAGCGACGAGATGCGCGCCGAGCGCGCCGAGCAGTACGTGGCCATGACGTGACGGATGGATCGTATCAGAGCCGTTGAGCGCATACAGCTGCGCAAGCATCTGGCTGCAAGGTCGGATCGAATGGAACGGGGGCAGGTGCTGGTGTCTCGAGCACTTGGAAGAGGCAGAGGTCGTACATGTATGTCGGCAGCTTGCGGCCACGGACTCCACGTGGCACTGGTGGCTTCGTGCCTCGCACCAACCTACGCTCTTTGAGTCGGCGCTCGTCGAGGCGGGCGGGCCGTTGGAGGCCGAGGCAGTCGAGGCCGCGTCAGCACTGTCCTCAAGCGAGTCACTGAGTGCTAAGCTGGCGAGCACGTGGGCGACATTGATAAAGTCGGCGCCACCTCGCTCAGCGGATCGGCGGATCCAAATCATGTCGCGCTCCGCGTGCTCAGGATAGCGCGAGCTCACCGGAGCAGACTGCTTCAGCGCGCGGGAGTGGTTGAGCAAACTGGAGACAGACCTCAGCCGCGGCCATGCGGCGATCACCGGCCGCGCATTTGGCGCCGTCCGCCGCAGCGCCGCCAGCGCCTCGTCGTGCGCCATCTTGTCCCCGCCGAGATTCGCAGCGCCCTCGAGGAGCACTACGTGCGGCTCTTCAGGGAGGCCGGCGAGGAAGGCCGAGGTGCACCGGGCAAAGAAGGAGAGGTCGACGGCATTCTTAAAGTGGATCGAGGTCATCACACGGATCCCACCCAACGAGCCGGACGCTCTCGCGAGGAATGTGCTCAGAATGTCGTGCAGATGGCGGCCCCACGAGGCTGAAACGTCGCACTTGTTGCAATGATGGCCGCACGTTTTTGGTGCGCCATTGCAGCCAGCCGTCGGAGAAGTGCCGAGGACGAGAATGCGCAGCGTACGTTCCTGAAGCACGCTATTCAATGTTCGGCGCCAGCCTTCCTGCGTCCCGCTGAACAATTCGTGGCTTGCTTCAGCCGCAGCAGCCGCAGCAGTGGCAGCAGTGGCCGTCGCTAACCGCATCGATGTGGCGGCCTCGGAGTGCTCACCGAAGACTGAGAAGATATGCTCGCTGCCCAGAATTGAAAGCCGCGTCGCATTGTCGATGGGCGGCGGGAAGGTTAGGAGCAGCGGCAGCGCTGCGCGCGCGCTGGCGCACGACCAGAGCGGCATCGGCGAAGTTATCGGCGACATACACCGCGCGAGTATATACCGTAAAAAGACACCGGTACAGTATAGAAACCACATGCAGAAACACAGCAGCAGGGCAAAACCGAAACAGGTACATACCAAAAAGGGGCTGGCACCTTGGTCATACATGTACCGATGTCACACCGCGGTGTCCGCTTTCCGCTTTGGGTAGAATGTGTGTCCCGGCTCCCCCGCACAAGGGGCTCGACCCCCCGGAGTCTACCGGGTAGTTACCGGATTGAAAACACCGGGGGGAGCCGGGACACACACGGTACCGGTACAGGACATGTACCGGCGGGAGTGGGGGGGGTCTCCTTACGTTAAGCGTATTTGGTACCTATAGCCTTTACATGTAAGCGCTACATGTACATGTACACGCGGTTTCTAACGGCTGTGCCGTGAAGCTAGGAGCTCGGTAGAACTTATCAAAATATGTAAAGTTTGTTAAAAGTTTGATGACGCGTGGCCTGTTACAGCGTGCACTGACCCGAACCCTCACCGGCCCTCACTCCACAGTTTGCACTCAGTTGTGAAAGTGGTACTGCTCAAGCAGCCGGGTGAGCATCTCCGCCCACACGTGCGGCATCCCAGGGTAGCAGTATGCCTCGCACGCGCCGCGCGGATGTTGCCCGCCGGCTGCGGTCGGGATGAGTGCGTCCGCGCGCGTCGCAGACATGTGAGTCAGGTTGAGGATCGAGAGCTTGGCACGCGGAGCCCATTTTTGGAAGGCGGTGCGCCAGATGATCTCTGCATGCTTGATCTGCTCAGAATAGTACGCGTAGTCGTGGTACATGCCGAGGTACAGCTCGCCCGTGGCGTTCCGCAACGCTGGGAGCGAGCGGAGTGGCGAGTTGCTCACAGCCGCGGGAGCCCGGCGGCGTGGTGACGAAGATGACGTGCCAGTGAACAACGCGTTCCCGATGTGGCGTGCGATACTCTCGACGATGACAGGGTAGCGCACGCCAAACATGTCGCAGCCGTAGTTGGTGCTCGGGCTCAGATTGAGTGACTTGAACGGCTTGAAGGCGTCCGCGTCGCCCGCGGGCGTGCCGCAGCCTGCGAGGGCCGCTGGGTACGGATGCTGCTTCCACAGATGAGAGCCCATCGCGAGGACGAGCGTTCGTAACGGCTGCTCGGCGTCATGCGCGACCTGACGAGCAAAGGGGATGGTCCAATACATGTTGAAGAGCTGGTGGTGCGTGTTCGACTCGTACGGCAGCCCCGAAGGCGTCATCGGCGGACACGGCGTGATCGAGTCGGCGTGGGTCGCACCCGTGGCGCAAAGCGCGACCTGCTCGGGAGTCATCGGACGGAGCGTGTATGAGTTGACGAGCGTGTTGGTGTACTGGAACTCGGAGTGGACCGCGCCGTTCGTGTGCTGCTGGAAGGCGACGAACAGTTCGCTCAGAGGCGTGTCGCCCACGAAGAGGATAGGTCCCGCCGACTGCTCGATGCTTCCGGCGTACGCATGGAACATGGTCGGAGGCACATGTGTCATGGGTGAGAAGAAGCAGCCGTCCGAAGGCTGCCACACGAAGGCGAAGTTGCGCAGGTTGTTGGCAAATGTCGCGGACGATCTCGTCCCGTAGCAAGGCGTGTGGAAGCTGGTGCACACGTCCGTCGGCGACGTCGTGACGGGTGCTTGCTGGCAGCCATGCTCAGAGGCGCAGCAGCCGCCCAACGGGCATGGCGTGGTGCTCTCGACGCACTCCATCGGCATGAATTCCAGGATGCTGCGCCGCTCCATGTACGACGGCACCCATCGCCCTTCAGTGTAGCCGGGAGCACCGTGCGGCCCCAGGAAGACATTCTGCTGCATGTCGCAACGCCGCATGCGGTGATTCCAGAGATAGTAGCGGTCGTGGTCAAGCACCGAGTTCTGGCCTTCTCGAAGTGAGGAGAGCGGGCCATTCGGGCAGTCTGTGGTGCACGGCGGCTGCGCTGTCGAGAGGACGGAAAGCTGCAGGGGCAGCATTGTGTGCACGTCGGTGGGGGCTACGGCCAGCGTGCGTGGGCTGCGGCCAGTGGGGAGGTGGGTGGCGGCCGACCGTATCGTCTTTCCGGACTAAAAACATGTTACTTTGACGACGGGAGCGTTGAGTTTTTAATAGCTTGCATGCCAACCTACATCATTATCAGAAAGCACGCTCCGCTAACAGCCGCGAGACCCCCGGGTGATGATTTCGCCGTTGGCGGTGAGCGGGCGCGGTCCGAAGGGATCGTTGACGATAGATGGACCGCGCGGCCGCCGCTCTCCGCGCGGTAGGTGCCACCACTCGCTGATCTGCGCTTGCGGTGCAATACGTTCAGGAGCTCGGGACGGGACGCCGTCGAAGATGCCCGAGTCGACGCTGCTGGGCAACGAGCGCATCGAGTCGCCAAACTCGCTCGCACGGGAGAGGAGCTGCGAACGCTCGAGGAGCTTTCCCTGGTTACCAACGTAGAGAAGGCGTGGATCGGGTGACAGCTGCGAGCGAGACTTAGGTGGCCTCAAGAGTCCATCTGGGCCCCGCTCCCACTCAAGCTTGGGAGCGCCTCTTGCCCCACCAGCAGCAGAATGTGGCCTCGACATTTCACTCGTCACGCCAAAGCGCTGCCACAGCGGGGAATAAGCACCAGGTCCGGGCACGGAGCCGTCGCCATTCACATTCGGTGGATCGATCGTCGCTGGAAGCGCGTCCTGTGTGCCCCGCGGCTGCCGTGATTGCCGCACCCTTCTTGGTTGCGACATCAACGGCGTCGGAGCTCGAGTCATCATCGGCGGAGAGTCGGGAACGTCATAGTACCCCGGATCAGAGAACCCTGTGGGTCTGGTGACTGCGAGTGGCGTCGTCGCTCGCACTTGGAGCGGTCTGGCGTAGTACATGTGGCAAGGGTCGCCTGAGCGGCCCATCCCGGTCCCCTTTAGAAAAGGGACGCCACGGAGCATGGTCGTCTCTCGACTCCACCACAACGTACCACACAACTCACAAACGAAACGTTCATAACCAATTCTGGACGGAAGTCAAGTCAAGTCAAGTCAAGTGAAGCCACCGCTATGGAATACCCCCCAAGGCTCAAGACTCAAGACTCATGTGTTTGAGGACTCAAGACCCGCAACGAACGAAGTCCTGAGTTGTCCTGAGACTTTTTTCGCTTGAGGCTGACCATACCGGTGTGGTGCGGTTTTGTGGCGACGCGTGCGTCCCGGGGTTTGGGTGTGGACTGGCGCGGTTTGGGTGTGGTCTGGCGCGCGAGTCGGTGGGTGGGTTGGTTTTGAGGGGGTTCGGTTTGTGTTATTTGTGCGGTTCGCGTGTCTGTCCCACGTGTGTGTCCCGGCTCCCCCGGTGTCTTTTTACCGGTACATCCATACAACGGAGCACATTCGACAGGTTTCCTGTATGGGTTGTTTGTTGTTTATGTATACACTAGCGCTTGACTCTTGTCGGAAGAAAACTACGGCGAGGGTGACAACCGGCAAGTGGTCCTGACAGAAAGCGAGATACTTAGGCGCCCTCACATTTCCGAAAATTTCGAATGAAGTCTCCCTAAGACGCGTTGAGATATTGTGCATACCTCAAGCGTGTCGTCAAGCACAAAGATTATAGACGAAACCGAGTTTCTGCAGTTTCATTGGCGAAACTCGGTTTTCGTCGCGCACTCGCACGCCATCACACGCGGCCCGTCCACACTCTTCATCTTCATCATGAGCGGCCCAGTGGCTTTCACGGTGATGCCCGGCGTCCTCCTCGCCTGCACTGCTTCTATGGCCATCTTGTGGGCTACCGCCGGCCAGTCCAATTCAACGCGCCTTCGTCACTCACCGACCGGCGAAGCGTCATCCGCTGCGGTCATGGCGAAGCCCCCCATCAAGCGCCGCAACAGCGCGGAGGCTACGTTTGAAAACCCCGCGCACGCGTCGGGGATCATGAAGAAGTGACTGAATGTCCAGCAAGGTCCGACTATGGTGCGCGGGTATGAGTTGAAGTTCCATCCGGACGTGTCGTCGTGCGCTCACGTTGCCACATAAGACTCGCATACGACAGCGGTAAGTGAGTTCTGACTGTGCGCGCACTATGTGTATGTGTCGGTACGTAACGGTGTGTAGATGAAGAATCAACTCTCTCCTAAGATCAGCCCATAGTACAATCCTTTCAACGGAAGTGGGCAGGCGACAGCCCGGTTCAGCTCGGCTGGAAGCAGGAGAGGTGAGAGCACAGTCCACAGAGCAGCTCGACGTGTCTGTGGGCTACCAGGCATCAAAGCTCCCGAAACCACCTGCCGACTTTGGCTTTTTCTTCGGCGGCTCGTCTGCTGCCTCTGCAAGAGCCGAAGCTTGGAGTGCAGCGGCACCGACCACTGCCGACGACGACGACGACGGCTGCTGTCGCGCGGCTGGCGCCAACTCTCCATGGAAGTGCTGCGGGGCTATGTACTTGCCGACGCCCACGCGAAGCTCTTTGGGGCGCTCTGGCTGGTAGTTGAACCACGGTTCAGCGTCCTCCGCCGCCCGCTTCGCCTTTTCAGCCGCCGCCGCAGCCCCGGGGTTGGCCTTCTCGGCGAGCGCGGCATCCATCTTGGCATCGATGTCGGCAAACGGGTTCACAAAGATGGAGGCGCCAAGAAGCGTCACCGGCTCGAGCGGCCGGTCGTCCTTGTCCGTAGGCAGCGCCTCGATGCGCGCGAGCGTGTCGAGCCCGCCGACGACGGATCCGAAGACGGTGTGCTTCCCATCCAGGTGCGCAGCAGACTTGAAGGTGAGAAAGAATTGGGAGCCGTTGGAATTGGGCCCAGAGTTGGCCATCGAGAGAACACCGCGACCGTCGTGCTTGAGCTTACCCGAGATCTCATCGGCGAATTTCCCACCCCACGCCGACTCGCCGCCGCTGCCCGTGCCAGTTGGATCACCGCCTTGCAGCATGAAGTTGCGGATCAAACGATGGAAGGATGTGCCGTCATAGTAGCCGCGCTCGATGAGCTGGAGGAAGTTGTCGCACGTCCTGGGCGCGCAATCCACGCGTAGCTCGAGGTTGAGCGTGCCATGCGAGGTGCGCAGCTGCACGTACCCCTTTGTCTTCTGAGCCTTGGCAAACACGTACCGCTGGCGGGCCGCCTCTTCGGCACTCAGCGACGCGATCTCGTTCACAGTCTGAACCGGCACGGAGGTGGACGTGAATGACGCGGACGCCGCGCCGGTCGTCTGCACCCAGCGTGCCGGCTTGAGACCACCGCCGCCGCCGCCGCCGCTGCTGCTGGCCGCACCACCCGCCGCACCGCCCGCCGTGGCTTTGACTGCTTTTGGCAACGTCACCTTGATGGCGGCCTCTGATGGCGTGGCGGACGCGGACGCTGCGGCAACTTGCTGCATGATGCGCGCAGTGGCTTCATTGTGCCGCACGCCGCCGCTGTCCTTCAGCTCCACTTCGAGGCCCGCGTTCACGTGATTGAAGTGCTCGAGCTCGCGTCGCTCTGAGTTGGTCGGGTCTTGGATATGAAGCACGTCAGCGCGCGTGAACGGCATCTGGTCGAGCAGGTCGCGCAGGTCGTTGGTCTTGAGGTTCATCTGTTTGACCGCATCGTAGCAGTACACGTTGCCCGTCGTCTTGATCGCCACGATGTGTGTGTGCTGCGTGAACGGCTTGAAGAGAACCGGGCACGCGTACTGCCCCTCCGCGTTGCGGTGGAAGTGCAGCTTCGTCAGGTCGCTGGCGGCCAGCGGCTGACCGGTCACGGGATGCCGGCGGAACTTTTTGAGGTACGGCACGACGTTGAGCAGCTCGAAGATGATGCCGTCGTCTGTGCAAAGTGGCGTCTCAAACGGCCGGAAGGAGATGGCGCAGCAGTCGAACGGAAGCGTCTTGTAAGGCAGGCGCGCCATCGACTGCTTTCCGGCGCCACGGTGCTCTCCACTCGCATGCTCCGTGCGCGTGAGGTAGAGTTTGTCCTTCGAGTGCTGGTTTTTGCCCATCTGCCACGGATCGCCTTGTGATCGTGGCGCTCGAGTCAAGAGACGCTTTCGCGTTTCTGGAGAAAAAACTTTTCGCCCATCGCGGCGCTTTCGCCAAACCGCAGCGCTCTTGTCGAAGAGCGCACGTAACCTACCAAGTCAAACGGGTGCCACCTTACCTGCACCTATACTTTGCTACCTAGTGTTCATGGTTGTACGAATACGGCAGCTCGGAGGCGGGAGTGCGGCGAGCATCAGTACGCCGATCAGTATGCGATGCGGCACACGCCCCCCACGCACGCGGCGCTGCTCTCTGCAGACTGTGGCTCGCAACTATAGCTTGTTGGATTGGACGTAGAGGTAGATGGAGAAGAAGGCAAGCGAGATGGAGTACCCGAAGATCTGTATCGTTGTCGCAGGCTCACCCATGATCACCACCGTATAGAGAACGAATGCCGCATTGCGACCGGTGTTAATGACCTTGAGTGTGACCGAGTTCGTCAGCTTGATGACTATGAAGGTGAGCATTGAGGCAACCACGCCGAGCAAAGATGAGGCGGTGAAGAGGATGGGGTGTGCCGCCATCGTGGCGAAGCCGCCCTTTTCCCGAAACTGGGGCGCCTCGGTAAACAGCGCGCCGACCAGCAAGAAGGCGGCCGCTGTTGGCGCGAAAAAGTACCTGATGAGGGAGGTACTCAGTGGTCATCAGTTGGCTTTCAGCGGCCTTCGGTGGCCTTCGGTGGCCTTCAACGGCCCTAATAAGGAAATCAAACGCAATCAGCGCACTGCGACTCGAGGACCCCTAGCTTGAAGTTCTTGAGCAGCCGCTGCAGTAGGACGAGGCGCGTCGCCTCGGCAACGATGCCTACGCTCCGGAACGCCATCCCGATCAGGCTGAGCTGCCCCTCGCCGTAGCTCGCGATGGCACACCCCAGACCGATGAGACACACACACACGGTCGCACGTGTTGTCGGTATCTCAACGCCAGTCACGTACAGGAGCACGAGCGTGACCGTCGGTGTGAAGGATGCGAGCATCTGCGTCAGCGTGATCGTCAGGTACATGTACGCCGCGTTCGTCATGGCAAAGGTGAGACCCTGCGCCGCACCGATTGGGATCATGTTCCACAGCCAGAACTGGAACGTAGTACTGCCGATGCCGCCTTCGGCCGCCTCGCCTCCCCCGGACGCTTTCGGCGTGGTGATCGGCACCGGCTCGATGCCAAGCTTCGGTGCGGTCGTCGCGCGGGGCTTTGTCCATCGCCGCCACAGTCGCTCCACGCGTGGCTGTAAGTGGATGACACCGGCGCAGTAAAACGAGGTCACCACCTGACCCAGCGCGGAGAGAAAGAGCGGGAACGGAAAGTGCAGCTCGTTGAGGATGCGAGCGTTCACTAGCACGAGCGTCGGGCCGACGAGCGCGTATGTCGTGCAAGCAGCGAACACCTTGAGCTGTTGCTGCACAGCAGTAGCCTTGGTGACCGCGCTGCTGGAGCCGCTATTCAGCGGTTGAGTCTCGTTCTCGGTTTCGTGATCACTGCCCACCTTCTCGTAATAACCACCGGGAGGATTGTGAGACATTATGCGCATCAGTTTTCAATGCTGCTTCCACCACCTCGCCGCCGCTCGCGGGGCGAAGAGAGCGCCGCGCGGGCGCCGCGAGAGCGAGACGGCGAGAGAGTTATCGAGCACGAACGTGAGAGCACAAGAAGTCTTTTCTCGTGAACGTGGACGGGACGTGGACGGGACGCCGTTTCGACACCCTTGTAGCCTCGCTGGGCTTTCCACAGGAAAATTGGACAGCAAATTCAAGAGAGAAGATAGATGTCGGCACAAAGCGCCGTCTCGGTCATTCGTCGGACGCTCGGCAAGGGATTGAAAGTTTACAAGAGTACAATTGCAAGAGTAGAATGCCCGTGCCGCGGAAGCCAGCTGGCGGAAGCTCGCCCATGCGCCATGGCGCGAGCGCGCGCTCCTACGGTCCTTTTTCAAAGGCAAGTCAAAACTCAACTCAACGCAGTCACGCGACGTGCTGTGAAATTGTGAATGTGAGGTCGTATGATTTCAGACTGTACGTACCAATCCTGTGGACTGTGACTCGCTCAGTCTCATAGTCTCTCAACCGCTCGAGTCGCTCAGCCGCCGAGGCTGAGCAGAGCCCGCAAGACGCCATAATTCGGCCTCTCGTCGTATCGGAGCAGCCGCACTGCGCGCAGGTACTCTCGAAAGTGCGACGGCAGCGTGCCAGCGATCTCGTCCACACACGCGCGTTGCTTCTCCGCCAGCATGAGCGCGAAGCGCTCCGGCTTCGTTGGCGCTGGAAGAGCGCTGTCATGAGCGCTCCACGGCAGACGGCCCTCGTGTAGGAACGCGAGGGTCAAGGCTAGCGATTCGAGGTCGTCCCGACGGCCGAGTGGTTCGCCCGAGTGGTTGGCGAGCGATGCGTACCGCCCCGTGCCGACCACGCCGCGCCGCCGCACGTCAGGCGTATGCTCACCCGTCTGCTGGTCGCACCATCGGCGAGCGAGCCCAAAGTCGACCAACGTCCATTGGGAGGATGCACAGCCTGCGACCGCGCGTGCGGCACTCGGGTCGGGACCGAGAATGTTGGCGGGCTTGACGTCCAAGTGAAGCCAGCCCGTCCCATGCAATGTCTCGAGGCACTCCAGGATTGCCTCACCCACCCGCTGCACGGCCACGAGATCGAGCCGCATGCCCGCTTCCCGCTGCACCGATCTCAAGGACGGCCCGAGTCGATCCATCACGAGTGCGTACTGCCCATGCGCACGTCCAAACCATCGCATGCGCGGCACGTACTGCGCGCCAAGCGCCTTGTACACACTCGCCTCGGTCGGAAGGCGTGGAGTTCGCGAATCCTCTGGTTCCACCTTGATTGCCACCGCGTCGCCCGTGAGGCGGTGAATGCCGCTGTACACCGTGCCAAACTTGCCGCTGCCAAGGCGGCGGCCCAAGCGGTAGTGTCCGACGTCGAGTCCGACGAGCGTGGAAAGCGTGGACTTCATTTGGACTTCATTCTTTCATGTTAATACACACAACACGTAAGCAGCACAGCCGTGAAGACAAAACAATACAATACATTCTTTCACACGGCACTCCATCACGTCCTCAAACCTCAATTCTGAATTCAAAAGAACGTGGTCGAGCCCAGAGGGAGAGGCGACGGGCGACACGTTATTTGTACGTACTTCGGCAATTATAGCGACGCAGGTCCCAAAGCCGAAAGCCGTGGGGAATCGAGACACAATTCCGCCATACCGCGCCGACTCTGCTATAGTCTTCGTGGTGTTCCGGGGCGCGCGGGTCGGCGGTGGCACTGGTCCACTCGCCCCGCGGCGCATGCCTGGCGCGCATCCATGGCAGTCTCTCTCTCTCGCGCGCGCACGGCTTACCGCCTGGACCATTCGCGCTTCTCGTACTCGAGCTCAACAAGCGCCTGATGCAGCACCCGCTTGCGCGCCTGCATGCGCATCATGGCCACCCCGCCGCCCTCCGATTGCGTCGCCAGATTCGTCATCGCGCCGAGATGGGCATCGAGAGCCTGCTCCTCCGCCTCCAGATAGGCCTCGTACAGCCGTAGCCACTGGAGCCGCCGCGCAGGAACGTGTGAGAGTCCCGACGCCTCCAGGTGGGAGTCGTCACGGAGCACCTCAGGCAGGCTAATGAGGCGCCATCCTGAGCGCGCGCTCGTGGACGGTAGGCTGCCGACGTCGAGCGCCGCGTCGCGCGCGTACTGGCGCAGCAGGTCCTCGAAGCGCCGGCCGGCCTTGTCGGGCACAAGCTGCCGCGTCGGCAGGGCGGGCGGTTTCGCCATGGTCCATGCCGCGAGGCGGCTCGCCTCAGCGCCCGCGCTGTATCGGGCGCCATCGGCGCCGTCGGACAGGTACGGGCCAAGCGCCGGCTCGTCCTCGACAAAGCGGGCCGTCGAGGCCGCCAACGAGCCCGGCGGCTCGGCCGCCGCGTCGTCGTCATCGGGCGCCATAGCCGCGAAATTGGGGTTTCCAGCGACGGGCGCCACGCCAAGGTCGATGCCGGCGATGCGCATCGAAGACCCCTCGGCGGTGCTCTTGAAAGCACCTGAGCGGGTGTAGATGTCCATTAGGTCCAAGCCGGCGAACCGCCCATAGAAGAGCTGGCCCATCGTGCTCAGCTCGGATGGTGGCGGCTGCAGCACGCCGACGTTTGGCATGTGCAGCTGTTGCACACCTTGCCCAGCTTCGCTGCCTAACTCGTCATGGATGCGCACACTTTGTGCCCATGCGGCGGGTGCATATTTGGCGAGGACCTCGTCCTCGATCCAGCTCGCGACCGTGGAGCGCTCGCTTCGCAGCTTCTCACGGAAGCTGGCATCCTCCACAAACGTGCGGGACAGCAGGTACACGGCGCTGGCGCCAGCGACGGCCGCGGTGGACAGGGCGGCAGTGGTCGGCAAGAGCCGGCCTCTCTCTGCGGGTTTGGCGGGTGATGCAGTCGTCGGCGGCGCCGCCACCGCGCTGAGCAAGCGTCGCGACGATCGGATGAAGGTGCTTCGCATCGATTTCGCACGTCGACGCGTGAAGATCGGAGTTGGCACAGTTCCCACACGCGACGAGCTGAGACCACAAGACCGAGTGTCGACTATAACTTCACAGCCTTTGGACACTTTTCACAAACGCGCTCGACCCCCACCCCTGGATGTCGCTGCTGCGTCACTTGCGACGAGCTGCGTCGACGCTCGCGGCACACGTGCCGAGCGTGAACGTCAGCCTGCATCGCGGTTCGACGCCCGTGGTCGTGCGTAACATCTACTGCATCGGGCGCAACTATGCGGACCACGCACGCGAGCTCGGGAATGCAGTGCCTACCGAAGAGCCAATCATCTTCTTGAAGGCCTCGTCCTCGCTTCGAGGACTTGACGGCGCAGAGCAACTGGCGTATCAAGATGAGACGTTCCACTTCGAGGTGGAACTCGTGCTTCTCGTTGGGAAGTTCGTCGACATCGGCCAGCTCAAGAGCGGCAAGGAGCTGAGCTGCTTGCAGGCTGCCGGCCTTGGGCTTGACCTGACCCGGCGCAAGAAGCAGGAGGCGCTCAAAAAGGCCGGGCTGCCGTGGACTCTGGCCAAGTCGTTTGCAGGCGCCGCCATCGTCGGACCGATGCACACGTTGGATCACACTTGCGATCTTAGCGACACTTCCTTTCAACTCAAAGTCAATGGTGCGGTGAAGCAGGAGGGTCATGTGAATCAGATGATCTTCGATATTCCGTATCAGCTACGGTTCCTAAACCAGCAGGCGCCGCTCTTGCCGGGCGACTTGCTCTTCACGGGCACGCCGGCGGGCGTGGGTGAGATTCGGCGAGGCGATTCCTTTGAGATGCAATTCCTCTCTGGCTTTCCATCGAGCATGTCAAAGCCGAGTCAGGGCGTGCTGTAGCAAGGCGTACTGGATGGTAGATGTCTCGTGGGGCGATGAAAGGGTTGTGAAGACTTTTCGTTCTGAGTCGTTAATGCAGTCAATCTCACAGTCCATTTCGCGAAGAAAACCGCATATTTGCGTTTAGAGCAAAACCGCGACGCTGCCACCGGCTCACGCACAACACGCGGCTCACGCCGGTCGTACCATTCTACCACATATAGCTCATAGCTCATAGCATACACCGCGAGTCGCACCATACACTGAAACGCGACACCCATCACAAAAGAGGATCCGAACAATGCCATATGTGCATGCTACTGCTAGCTGACACTCACGTATCAGCCGGGGGGCGGCGCACGCGTACTCTCGCACGTTGTACACTCCAACAAAAAACCGGGGATTGGCACAGACTGACTGACATGCTTTATTCGGTGGGCGATTTCGGGATAGAGAGCGGCGGAGGTGCTGGAGTTTGAGCGCTTTCGAGGCTGAGTTGCTGTGCGGTTGGGCTGAGCCTCGCGAGCATCCCCTGGGCAGCCATTCCCGCTTTGGCGGTGCCGCCAATTGTCGAGGTTGGCGTGGCCGCCGCTGGCTTACCGCCCGTTGGCGTGGCCTTGCTCTTGGCGGAAATCGGTCCACTCAAGATCTTTTTCAGTTCCTTGTAGTTCAGCTTGCCACCGCCGTCTGAATCCCACAGGTTGAACAGCTCATAAACGTCTAGCTTGGGCACGTCGATGCCAAGAGCCGGGAACGCGTTCTCGAATTCGGCTTTCGATACCTCGCCATCGCCGTCCCGATCCCACGAACGGAAGAGGTCCATGACGCGTGTCGATTGCGACTTGAGCACATCTGCCAGCTGGTCGGACATCGGTCCGTCTGCCGGGTCCAGTTTTCTCAACTTCTTCTTCTCGGGTGGCGGCTTACCGCTCAGAAGCTTCTTCAGCTCCTTGGGCGCAAGGGAGCCACCGCCGTCAGCATCCCACATGTCGAAGAGTTCGTCGACGTAGCATTCGTCGACCACAATGCCGAGCGCGGGGATGGCCTTTCGGAACTCGGCTTTCGATACCTCACCGTCTCCATCTTTATCCCACGATCGGAAGAGGTCCGTCACACGCGCCGACTGTGATGCCAAAGCCGCGGCAATCTGCTCGGGCATCGTGCCCTTGCCGCTGAGCTGGAGGCCCACAACCTTCTTTGGAGGTGGCGGAAGCTTGGCTTTCAGTGCCGCGATTTCCTTGACCATGGCGGCCGCAACTTCCTTGGCCTGCTTTAGGTCTGCCTGCAGGGACACAATTTGCTGCTGATTGCGCACGAGGTCGACTGCCACCTTTTCGCGTTGCTCCGCGAGCAGTGAGCGCAGCATCTCTTCAGCTTGCACCTGTTGGTTCCTCAGATGCACCTTCACCGTGTCACGCTCCTCTTCGGCTGTCTTGAGTGACTCTCTAGATACTCTGAACAGCTCCTGCAGCTGCACGTAGGCTTGGCGCTCGTGATCAGCCGTGGCAAGGGCAGCCTTTTTGGCTTCAATATCATTGGCCTGGTAGTTGACCTTCTGGCGCAGCGATCGGAGCTCGTCCTCCATCGCAAGCTTGACCATCGAAAGCTTGCCAGCCTCGAGGGCCTTCGCGCGCAGGTTCTCCTCGAGCTCGGCTCGCTTCTTGAGATCCGCCTCGTGCTCGGCTTGCCTCTTGAGCTCACGCGTTTCTCGCTCCCACCACCCGAATGCAGACGAGAGTGCAGGGTTGCCCATGCGTCCGCCGGCTTTGCGCATGAGTCGCTGATGGTAGTTCTTTTCTTCCCACCAATCTAACCACGCCTGCCAGCCACGCGTAAGATCCAAGTTGATCATCCGCCGCATCAAGCTCTTCTGCATCTGGTTGATGCGCGCCTCCTTCTCTCGCGCGAGCTCGGCACTCATCTCGGCATTGTGGGTGCCGAGCAGCTCCTCGAGCTGAGCCTCGAGCGCTTGTCGTTTTTCCCTCTCAAGCATCGCGATCTTGCGAGCCATCTCCGCCTTGAGATCCTCGAGCTGCTCCTCGAGCCCGGCGACCGTGCGGGATTGAGCCTCCTCTTTTCGGCGTTGCTCGACTTGTTCAGCCTCCCGTTCGGCTTGCTCCCAGTCCTCGAGCCAGTGATGAAAGGCAGCCGATCGTTCGGGTTTGCTCAAACGGCTTGCAGCCGCCTGGAGCTTGCGCTTCTGAACTACCTTCTCCTCCCACATGCAGAACCAGGACGTCCATCCACGAGCAAGGTCCTTGCGCATGATGCGGTTCGCGATCATCTCGCAAAGGTGCTTGATGCGTTGCTCCTTCTCGCGCTCCTCCTTTTCGAGTTGCGCCTTGAGTGCCTCTTCAGCTGCTGCAGTGCCGCCATCGAGTAGAGTGAGCTTCGCCAGCATCTCGGCACGCGCTGCTTCGGCAACCTCGACCTTTCGCTTGCACTCCTCCTGCACGCGCTTGAGGTCGTCTTGAAGGGAAGCCAGGGCACCCCGGTGCTCCTCGCGCTGCATCGCGACCTTCCTCTTCTGCTTTTCAGTCTGCCAGTCCGAATGCCAGAAGGCATAGGTAGCTGCCAGCTCGGGCTTGCGCAGGCGGCTGGCAGCGGCCTGCAGCTTGCGAAGTTGCGTCGTCTTCTCCTCCCACATGTCGAACCATGCCATCCAGCCTCGCGACAGATCCCTGCGCATGATGCGACGAGCGATCATACTGCAAAGGTGCTCCACGCGTTTCTCTTTTTCCTGGGACACTTTCTCCAGCGCCTTGAGCTCTGCCTCCGCCATGCCTCCATCGAGCGCAGTGATGCGCTCAAGCAGGTCACGATTCTTCGCCTCGGCAACGTCAACGCGCCGCTGCAGGTCGAAGCGCACGCGCTCGAGCTCAGCGTGCGCAGCGCCTGAGTCGCCTTCCAGTGCTGCGACGCGCTGCGCGTACGCTTTGCGCTCGGCAGCCTTCTGCGCAGAATCCCACGATTCCTTCCAATGCCTGAAAGAAGCGGAGCGCTCGGGCATGCGCAGCTTCGAAGCTACCTTCTGCAGCTGGCGCCGCTGGTACACCTTTTCCTCCCACATGCCTTGCCAAGCGGTCCATCCACGAGACAGATCCTTCTTCAGGATGCGGCGAGCGATCATCTGGGACAAGTGCTTCACGCGTTTCTCCTTCTCCTTCTCCTCCTTCTCCTTCTGCTCCTTGAGCTGCAACTGGAACGCGCGCTGGGCCTGGGACATCTCCGAGTCCCGCTCAGCCGCTTTGCTGAGCAGCTCGGACTCAGCAGCCTTCTGCTTTGCGGTCAGCTCTTTGATCTTCAAGTCCGCCTGGTTCAGACCACCGTTGAGTTGAGCGAGCTGGTTTTTGTAGAGATCACGCTCCTTCTTCATGGCATCGAGTTTGATTTGATACTCGTTTCGGACGGTGATCAACTCTGCCTTGAGCTGAGTGACGCCCTGATCGAGCGAAGCCTCCTTCTGCTGATGCAGCCGCTCGCTCTTGTTGTGTCGCGCCTCGATTGAGTACGATGCCCACGTACCGAAGAAGTTTGCAAGCTCGGGCGACTTCATCCGGCTCGTCGCCGCCAAAAGCCGCCGCTTGAAGATCACCCTCTCCTCCCACATGCCGTGCCATGCGGTCCAGCCGCGAGCCTGATCCTTTTTGAGGATGCGGCGAGCGATCATCTCTGTCAGTTGCTTCACGCGCAGCTTCTTCTGCCGATCGAGCTCCTCTTGGTGCGCCCGTTGCTTCGCTTCGAGATCACCACCTGCCTGGCCAAGAAGCTCCCGAAGCTTGTCACGCTCCCTGGTCAGCGCGTTGATCTCGTCGGCAGACTCGGAACGCACCTGAGCGAGTTCCGCACGCAGCTCCGCGACTCCCTGACCCAGCATTGCCTCGTTCTGCTGATGCAGCCGCTCGCTCTTGTTGTGTCGCGCCTCGATTGAGTACGATGCCCACGTACCGAAGAAGTTTGCCAGCGCGGGATTCTTCATCCGGGCCGCTGCAGCCTGCAGCCGCCGCTTGGCGGTCACCCTCTCCTCCCACATGCCGTGCCAGGCGGTCCAGCCGCGAGCCAGATCCTTTTTGAGGATGCGGCGAGCGATCATCTCGGACAGGTGTTGAACGCGTTTTTCCTTCTCCTTCTCCTCCCTTTCACGTTGCTCGATCAACTGCTGCTGGTATGCGGCCATGCCGCCGTCATACTCTGTAAGCTTTTTCATCAGCGCCGCTGACTTGCTCTCCGCGAGGCCGAGTTTTGTCTCGAAATCTGCGCGCTGGCGAGAGAGCTCCGCACGCAGCTCCGCGACTCCCTGATCGAGCGAAGCCTCCTTCTGCTGATGCAGCCGCTCGCTCTTGTTGTGTCGCGCCTCGATTGAGTACGATGCCCACATACCGAAGAAGTTTGCCAGCGCGGGATTCTTCATCCGGGCCGCTGCAGCCTGCAGCCGCCGCTTGGCGGTCACCCTCTCCTCCCACATGCCGTGCCAGGCGGTCCAGCCGCGAGCCAGATCCTTTTTGAGGATGCGGCGAGCGATCATCTCGGACAAGTGCTTCACGCGCTGCTCTCTCTGCCGTTGAAGCTCCTCTTGGTGCGCCCGTTGCTTCGCTTCGAGATCACCGCCTGCCTGATCCAGCCGCGCACGCAACTCATCGCGCTCCTTCACCACGGTCTGGAACCTCTTCTCAAACTCCACGCGGACCCGGTTGAGCTCATCCTTCAGCCCCTCGGCACCGTCGGTGAGGAAGGCCTCGCGCATCTTGAGCTGCATCTGCTTTGCCTTGTCCACGGCTTTCTCCCAGTCCTGACGCCAGAATGCATATGCGGCGGAAGTCTCCGGCGCACGCAGCTTGTTGGCGACCCTCTGCATCCTCTGCTTTTGGATGACCTTCTCCTCCCACGTCGTGTACCAGGCTGTCCATCCTCGGCCAATGTCTTTGTTCATGATGCGTCGCACGATCTGCCGCCGCAGCAGCTCGATGCGCTCCTCTCTCGCCTTGGCCTCCTGCTCTGCGAGTAGGCGCTCCTTCTCCTCAACGCTGCCGGTGAGCCCCTCGAGCTCCGCGGCCAACTCCTGCCGAGCCTGCTCCGAGGCGGCGAGCCGCACCTCGTAGTGCTCGCGGAGCTTACGTAGCTGTTCTTCCAGGTACGTCACTCCGCCCGCTGCCAAGGCTTCGCGTTCTCTCGCCTTAGCCATCGCCTCCTTGATCCTCGTCTGATCCCAGTCATGTTTCCACGTGCCATAGGCGAACGACATCGCAGGTTTTATAAGCCGCATCCCCGCCCTCCGGATGAGTGCCGAATTGCGGGTGCGCTCCTCCCACATGACGTACCACGCCGACCAGCCGCGCGTGATGTCTGCATTCATCATCCTCCGAGCAACCTGACGGCGAAGCAAATCGACCCGAGCTTGCTTCTCGCGCTCTTGGAGAGCCTTAGTCTCTTGCTCGAGAGCTGAGAGCTCATTCATTGTGCCCTGTTGCGCCATTATGGACTGCTCTTGAGCCTCCTTGCGCACCCGCGCCATCTGGGCCTCCATCTCTTTGCGCCACGCGCGAATCGCCTCTTCATCCTCCCTTGAGGCGCCGCTTCTCCTCGATCTGGTATTCGTGACGCTCCTTGCGCTCCCGCGACAGCGTTGTTACTGCCCGGCTGAGCGCCGACTCGAGCTCACGCACACGCTTCCGCAGCACAGCACGCTCTTCGGCCCCGGACATCTCGTATGCTTTCGTGACGGACGGAGACAGCAGCGACCCTTGTTGCACCGCACTCGACGACAACCCCGCGGCTGGCATACTCGCAATACTCGCAATACTCGCAGGCGTGATCGGGCGCATACTCTCTCTGGTGAGGGGGCGTGATTCTGGTGACCCAGAGCGTGACCCGGGCGACCGTGTGGCCATTTGCAGAGCAGGGAGTGATGCCACGCTAGTCAAACTCCGAGTGTACGGAGACGCAGAGTGAGACCGTAGCGGCGCCCAGTCTTTTCGCGTCTTCTCGCGCAGCGCCTTGTTCAACTCGTCATGCTGAGAGAAAACGCGCATGATGATCGTTTCAATGTGGCCTTCGGAACGGGAGGCCACAGCACAGTCCGCGCTTGCTTTGCTTTTGTGAAACGTCGCGCCGCGTGCATACAGGTTTCCATTTTAGGTCGGGACAGAATCTGTACTCCCCCGGTGTTGCTTAACTTGCTCATGTCGGGACCGCTCACGGTCGCATGGGCTCACGATGATCGACGATTTGGATGAAGTCATGAAGAACTCTCGCCAAACACATCTTGCAGATTTAAACGGCCGATGCCACATCCATCGTCGAGGTCGTATTCTTCGTGGCGCCCCGTCGGACCCCTTCATGAGGCTCCGTGCCGAGTCCGCCGCTCCTTCCCTCTGTACTCCTCAGCGCGCCCGTTGCAGCGCCGCCGATAGCCTCGCCTTGGACTGAAGTGGGCGGCTGAAGCTCCATCGCTAATGACTCTGCACTCGGTAGTAGTGCTTCGTGAACCTCTGCGGCCCCGTGCCCCTTGCATTTGCCCTGGGCCCCACCTAGGCTGCCGCCATCATCCCGTCTGACCGCACGGCCTCCACCATGGTCCCAGCCGCCGCCGCGGCCTCGACACTTACCCTTGCCCCTGCCGCCGCCAGCCGTGTGAAACGGCGTAGCAGCGATTGGCGGTGGCAGCACCAGTTCGACGCTGCCCGCGCCATGCACTCGGACGACAAGCACGCGATCGCTGGTAAAGATCTCGACCGCTTTGGTCGCGGGCACGGCAGTGCACTGCTCGAGCAATCGCAGGCATGGATAGAGGCGGAGGGTCTCGGCGAGAAGCGCGCAAAGCCGAACGCAGCGGCCTCGCTGATACAAAGGTATTTCGAGGGTCGGCGCTAACGGCACCAGAAGTGGAGGCGTCGGTGGCCAGCGGCACGCGAACACTTCCAGCTCAGGCGGTGCCTCAAGGTGCGGCAGCAGGCTGGCGGCAACGCGGACAACGACATCGTCGACTAAGTCATTCTGCTTGATTTTGACGAAACCAGGTAAAAAGGCTGGATCCGGCTTGTTGAGGAACACCTCCACGTGCACGTCCCCGTTTCCCTCACCATCACCACCACCGCCTTTGCCGCATCCGCACTTTTTGAAGCATACTTTCAGGACATTCCGAAGGCCCATGCGGACCACCATTAAGACCACGATGCCGACGATGAGCCAATTGAGGCTGTTGCTGTTATGGGGTGCGCCGACGGCTTCGCCGCTGCCCGACTCGAGGAGAACGCTTCCCAGCATGTGTGCCATCTGACCTGGGACGATGCTGGCTGTTGGGACAGCCCCGCGGCTGCCGCCGCGAGCACTAGACGGCGTTGGTCGTCGAGGCGCATGGAAAAAGGCGTTTCTTTTGACGTGTGGTGTGAACGTTAACACGTTCACGTTAACTTGCCATCTCGGCAAGACGCACAACCACAGGGGTCCCGTGGAGACACAACGTGGAGGGCGCGGTTGAACGTTAACACAAATGTCCTGTTGTCGTACAAATCAAATCATACTTCCTCCAAAATCCTCGATGCAAAAAGGGCTGGGGCGTCGGAGGGTAGGCGATCGGCAGTGCGTGAGTGAGGTGGAGTCGTAGTGTTAGAATTCATGTGGTGGTTATTAATAGCCTGGAAATTCTCTGTAAAAAGCTAAAAGGTGTGCGGAAAGGTGGGACATGTTAACTTCCTCGCTCTCGAATCGAATGAGATCGTAAGCACGATGAACTTCTCGTCGCGCCGGCGCACTAAGGGCCCATATGTGTGTGCGTCCGCGCGCATTGCCAGCACGAGTGCCCAGAGCACGTCCTCCTCCTGCCTACGCGATGGGGCAAAGCACCGCCGTAGCCGCAAGGCTGTACGCAGCTGGCACAGCTAAGCGTGCCGCAGGTGCACTCAAGCTCCGTCCCGAATGGTATGGGGCTGCGGCAATGGCCTGCGGCCCAACGCTTACAACCGCCGCCTGAGGCATTGTCGGGGGCGAGGCCGCATCGGCCAGCCTTGGCATGTGCACACCAGAGGCGATGGCCATGGGCGCAGCCACTGCAGAAGAGCTCGTCGCAGAGCGCGCAGAGCACATTGCGCACGGGGAGGCACATGGCGCACAGGTCCATGCGTACGTCACACACACAAAACGAGCCCGGGTTCGCCGAGCCTGAGCTGTCCGCATGCACGCCCCAGCATTGGCGTCGCACCCTGAGGCCACGTGGCTCAGCGAAGAAGGCGCCGCAATTAGGCTTTGCACAGCGAAGCCAGCTTTGGTAGTTAGCAGCCACAGAGTGCCTCGTCGGTTCAAGCATCATTGCATGGCGCGCACGCATCGCCTCGTCCGCGGCTCGTAACTGTGCATCTTGTCGGCTGAGGTACGCGCGCCACTCTGCATCAGACCGGATGCGGATGGCCGCCTCTGCCACGTGCATGCGCATGCACTCCGGAGCGTCGCCGCATCCGTGGTGGCCATACTGAAATGGGGCCTCAGACACGCCGACGCCCACCTGGTGCCCGTTGCTTGCCCTCGCCTCTCGAAGTGCAGCTCTGCGCTCGCGTGCCCACGCCTCACGGAGCGGAACGAGCGCCTCAGCAGCAGCAGTGTGGAGTCGCTCGAGCTCTGCAGCGTGGCAGCGGACGATAAAGTCGTGCGCAATGAGCTGGAGTGGAGGGACTCCGGATACAGCGAAGCGCTTGGGCCGCTCCGGCTCCGCATCCGCTTTTGCTGCTGCCTCCGCCCTCTCTGCTGCCTTTAACCTCTTGTCAGCTGCTTTGAGTGCGGCTGACATGCCAGATCTTGACAATGAGCATTCGTGAGCGCGCTTGTTATTGCCCGCACACCGCGGGCAGGAGGCATCTCCCGGCGGCGGGAGCCGCACCGTCAGCTCAATGCCGCGCCAAGTTATGGAGCGTGTCGTCGCATGCATGTGTCTAATATCGTCAGCCTCTGTGAATGTACCCGGTACCGTGAACATGTTTCGCTGTCAGCATTCGTCATCCTAGAGGAATTCCTCTGCCATCTCCCGCACGTCGGGCACAGTCATCACAGCTCCGTGGAAAACCGCACTCATCTGCTCTCAGATTGATCTTTATGATCCATGCGGAACTTCATGATCTCTCGTTTCGTGAGCTCCTTGCCAGAGGTTGGCTTGCCTAACTTGGTCTCGATCGTGCGCTTAATGAACATGCACATGTGCTCGACAAGGTCCTCGGTGTCCATGGCCGGCTTCTTGTCCCACGAGGCCGGGTGCTCCTGGCAGAACTTATCGTACGCTGCGCTCACCACGCAGTCCCTGAGCTCGATCTTCTCGCCCGTCGCCTTGAGCTCCATGAGGTACTCGCCGCAGTCGCTGAAGCCGGCGTAGATGACCTCCTGCATGTCTGGGAGTGACTTCATCGTCGCCACGCGCACGATGGCTTCCAGAAAGTCCTCAAACCAAAGGTTCGTCACCTTGCGGCGTGCGGCGACCGAGCCGTCGTCGAAGGCCCACATGCGGCTCCACACGTAGACATTGCCCGCGTCCCGCGACGTGAAGGTGCGATCGAGCCACGCGAAAGCGTCGACGAGCTGCAGCCAATTGTCCCACGAAAGGCCCTCCTTAGTCGCGAACGGGTTGGGCTCATCCGACAGGTTGGGCTTCTCCTCGTAGGCGAACGCGTCGAAGATCGCGCGCAGCATGTCGAGATTCTTGCGCAGGATGGCGTCTACCCCTTCCGTGTACATCAGCTCGCGCCGGAACTTATTCGAGTCCTGATGTGCGACTTTGGGCGTCTTGGCCTCGCACTCGGCGAGCAAGCGTCCGAGCGCGTCGGACACGTCGGACATCTCCCCCGTCTGCACGTAGCGCATGACGCAGACGCGCACAAGCATCTCCATCCACTCGCGACGGTTGAGCATCGCGTTTGGGTTGACGCACTTTGGCTCCGCTGTCGCGAGCCCCGCGGAGGAGCTCGTATTCACGACCAGGAAGAGCTGCGCAAAGTGCTCCTTCGATCGATGTTGCGAGTTGCGCTCCGTGAGCTCCAGGTGCTCGACGAACTTCTGGTACTCGTTCTTCTCGATGAACAGGCTCGGGTACACTCCGCCGATCGCGAGCTCGTGTTTGAAGCCTGGCTTCGAGATGGACGACACGGAGTAGTAGTCGTACAGGTTCCACATCACGTCACAATACCACGAAAGGTTGCCACAGACCTCGCGCAGCTCTTCGGAGGTTTGGATGTAGCCTTCGATCGCGTGCAGCTGAGCACCCGGTGACAACGGACCTCCACTTGGGGACTGCGGCGAGGCCGGCCTGTCGGCGCCACCCTCGCCGCCAGCGCCACCCTTATCGACCCCGTCGGGCGACCGTTCCAAGACCCATTTCAAGTAGCCCGCGAGCCTGCACTCGTCCACGCGAAGCGCGCGATCCCACAGCAACTCAACCACCTTCGTCTTGAAATTGGGCGTGTCGTAAAAGTCGCGCGCGTCGCACCTCTTCTCACGCTCCGCCCAGACCGACATCGAGAGGTTCCAGCGCTCAACCACCACCTTGGCCTTCGGCTTCTCTGCCACCTTGATCACCACCTCCTCCACCTGCTCGCGAATGACGAAGCGGTTGAGCGCGACGTTCCTCAC
Organism: Chrysochromulina tobinii; assembly: GCA_001275005.1. Lineage (NCBI taxonomy): Eukaryota > Haptophyta > Prymnesiales > Chrysochromulinaceae > Chrysochromulina > Chrysochromulina tobinii. The sequence goes on from JWZX01003061.1 coordinate 34,440, forward strand.
GGCCGCGCTGTACTGAGCACGCAGCCTTGGATCGTCTCCACGCCCGTGCTCGGAGGCCTCCAGCAGCGCCGCAAGCGCTCTCGTGGCGTCCGTGCGTGCGCTTTGCTGGCGCCTCTCAAACTCATCGATCGCGTCCTCGTACACCTCCGGCACTGCCCAGCCGCCCGGCAGCTCTGGGCGCAGTGACGCGAGCGGCGCCGCATAGATTTTGGGCTTGGCGGGCGGCGGTGTGCTCGAACGGGCGGACTCGGGGGGGCGCGCGCGCACATAGATAGGAGGGGCCCTGTCCAGCACCGCGGCGTACGAGCGAATGGCCTCGTCGCGATCTCGATTGCTTTCCTGTCGGGCTCTCAGCCGGACCGCGTTCGCGTCGCTCGAGTACAGGTCGTTGTAGTGAGCCCGCCAGATCTCCGCGCGGCTCGCGTTCGGGTCCGCCATCACGTCCCGGCGGTACTTCGCCGCCTCGGTCGGCACGAGTTTCGGCCGAGGCGGTGCCTTCGAGAAGCGAGATCGACTCACGCCATCGTACACGCTGCGTCCATGGGCGCCCATTGAAGGGTGAGCGGTGTGCCCGCGGCTGGTCTGGGCGGAACGAGGCTGGGGGGTTGGTGACCACGTGTCTCGGGTGTACGCTGGTGTCTCCCGAAACGTGTAGGGCAGGCTCGAGCTCAGCAGCTGACGAAACTCGACGGGATGCTGGGCGCGCACGACCTCAAGATGCGGATCTCCGCCAGTGACGAATCGTACGCCCTCGAGCAAGTCGGCATCGTCGGCGGTGGGCTTGGGACTCGTTGCGACGAGCTCTTTCACGGTGGATTGCACGAACCGGGAGACCTGGGTTGTGAGAGTGGTGATCATTTCCTTGTAGCTCGATGCCGGTAGCTCACCTAGCTCCTTGCGGCGCTGCGCTGCGTCTTTCCAGAGCCCTCGAGAATAGGCGGGCGTCGAGGATGGTGTGAAGGATGGCGCGGGTGCGCCGGCCTGCAGGGATGAACAAGACGGTGCGCCTGCTTGATGGTGCCGCGGTCTGGAACTTGTGGGTGTTCTCATCACACGAGGGGATTTGGGTGTTCTCATCGACGTGCAAGGGCACGACGCGATTGGCGACGTGGGATCGTCAAACGGCTGCCGGATCATCGCGCCGGCCCGCGCGGCGCCGTGTACAAGGAACGAGGGGGGCGCCGAGGCCGGTCGCGTGATGACCGGCGATTCTTCTTCCAGTCCTCTGGGTACATGCACGGATTGAGCCTCTATGGCTTGAAGGACTCGAGGAGAGGGGTCTTTTGTGCCTGATGCGAAAGACATTCGCTTTCTCGGCGGGGTGCTCTTTCCGGGGCTCGCTTCTCGGCATTCCAGGACCGCGCCCGTTGCTCCGTCAGACGATTCGACCACACGCTCCATCGCTTTGATCGTGACCGCTCCGCCGGCCAAGGGGACGGACACCAACAGTTGAACAGTTGTCCCATTTATGGATAGAAGGGGGGTTAAAAAGTGTGCCGCGGGTTGCATGCACCACATAATTGCACATCGCACGTCCCCAAGAATGCGCTGTGGTGAGAGAAGTGCCATAGGGGCCGCGCCGAGGAACAGTGAAACAGTGTAAACCCTGCCCCAAATCGTACATGTTCACATGCGATACATTCTTAACGAAGAAAACGCCCCTCGTCAACATCTAATCCTACTATCCTTTTCCGAGTATCGCGAGTGTTACCGGTACTATGTAACAGCCAATTCACACCTCTGCGCAAGGAAAAATGCTCGACCTCAATCGTCGATCTGTCGCCGTCGCTGCGACGGCGCTCATGGCCGTCGTCATCGTCTGGACCCGCCAGCCGGCTTCTTCATCAGCACCCGCGTCTTCTCCATCTACCACAGCCGCTCCTGCTCACCAAGATATACACCGCGCCATCTCCGAAGCCGTGCTGGCCGTTAGTCAAGGCGGAGCGGGCAGCGGGGCTGATTCTGCAATGGACGAGGCTGTTCGCTTGTTGTCGGCGCTACGGACACGAATTTCAGCGTCTTCGGTGGAGACGGTGCAAGGCGAATCACCAAAGACTGGCCACAATGAACATTTGCTTTGGCCGCCGGCTCCGCCATCTGCTGGGTCCGACCTAATCTCAGAACCGCCGATCGCTCAGTCGCTGGGCGCGCCCGTGCCGCTATCGACGCCTTCGCCATATCCCCCGCCACCACCGGTCGCAAGGTCCTCTTCAGCTGCCATGCCTGCAGCGTCTGTTGCGCCCGCCTCGCCGCAGTCTGCAGTGTCCCGCTTCCTACGCCACTCGCCAGCACTGCTGCGGCTACACGCGCATGCCACGCAGCTGCGGCTGTACGTCTACGAGCCGCCCCTTTCCGCCGGCTGGTCGGCGCGCAATCTCACGCGCAGCTTCCCGCGCTGCGCCACCTTTCAGTGGAGTGGAGATGCAGAGTTGACGGAACGGATACGCACCCACCCGACGCTCGCCACTACCGACCCCTCGCGTGCGGATTATTTCGTGGTGCCCTTCCTCTCCAAGTGCTACTTCAACTACGTGGCCAAGTACCGGCTCGCGCCTATGGACAACACGCTGCACGCGGTCCTCAGCTACCTAAAATGGAGCGGACCGTGGTGGTCGCGCCATCCTGAGCGTCATCTCTTCTTCTTCATGAGTGGTGCGCGGACTTGATTGCGACTGATGGCATTCTTCATGAGTCGTGCGTGGACTTGATTGCGACTGAAGGCATTCTTCATGAGCGGTGCGCGGACTTGATTGCGACTGATGGCATTCTTCATGAGTGGTGCGCGGACTTGATTGCGACTGATGGCATTCGATGGCGTCGGATGGCGTCCGACGGTGCATGATTGCCTCCACTTGATGGCTTCTGATGGCCTCTGATCACCTTTGTCGTCCTCCAGGTGTCGGCGCGGGCATAGTGCCCTCCTGGCGGCGCTCCCTGCAGCAGAGCGTCTTCATAGTCGCCGAGGGCGATAGGCAAGTGGATTACTTCCGCGAGGGCCACGACATCGTAGTGCCGGGCAAGGCGAGCATGGCCCTCTGAGTGCCCTCTGATTGCCCTCTGATAGCCCTCTGATGACCTCTGATTGCCTTCTGAGTACCTTCTGATTTCGATTTCCCTTTGATTGTCCTCCGTAGCCAACTGATTACCCTCCGAGATTACCCCCGAGATTGCAGGTGAGCACCCACCACAAGCGTGAGCAGAGGTCGCCGTTGGAGCGCAAGTACATGGGGGTCTTCCGCGGATCACTCGATGCAGCGCTTCGCGACTCCGAGGGCGGGCGCGTGCGCAAGCGCAACAAGCTGCGCCGCTGGCTCGCCCAGACTCTGGAGGGCGATCGTGGCTTCATCTTCTCAGGTCGCAAATCCAAACGGTATGCCGAGGAGACTGATGACTGATGACTGATGACTGATGACTGATGGCTGATGACTGATGACTGATGGCTGATGACTGATGACTGATGACTGATGACTGATGACTGATGGCTGATGACTGATGGCTGATGGCTGATGACTGATGACTGATGGCTGATGACTGATGGCTGATGACTGATGACTGATGACTGATGGCTGATGACTGATGGCTGATGACTGATGACGGCCTGCCGAGGAGCCTGATGCCCTCGGATGGCGTCTGTGTGCGTCTGAGTGCGTCTGAGTGCGTCTGGTTCCCTCCTTCATCAGGTACGTCGACGAGATGGACAACTCTCGCTTCTGCATCATCCCGCGTGGCAACACACCGTGGACGCGTCGCTTTTTCGATGCGGTCGTGCGTGGCTGCATCCCGGCCGTGCTGTCCGACCCGGTGAGCTTTCCTTATGAGAGGCTCATCGACTTCCGAAACTTGACCATCAAATTGCCCGAGCAATGGACGCCGCACCTCGCGCGCGAGCTGCGTGCCGTGAACGCGAGCGCCATCGTGGCGCTCCACCGCAACTTGATGCGTCTCTGGCCTGCTTTCGTGTATGACAGCGAGCGCGGCGGGTGCGCGTTCGAGATGCTACTGCTCGAGCTCGCTGCCCGCCGCCGACACTTTTATGACACGTGGCCCGCGGCCACTCCCAACACGCCGCAGCACTTTTGGTCGCCCGTGCGCGGCGGCCTCTTTGAGTTGCCTGAGGCGCGCAAGGTCGGCCCCAGCTGGGGCGCGGGCGCATTGCCGCATTGACGCGACGCCGAGGCCCGCGTATCGCGATGTCGCGATGACCTGATGTGCCTTAGTCCACTTTTTGCAGGCAACGGCCAAGAACGCACTTCGTTCTAGTTTTACGCACATGGTCCACAACTTCACGCTACGTTCCTACGTCCTCGCTGCGCGGCGTGTTCCGTGTAATGGGATCGGTCGTCGCACGGGAACACTCCAAGCATGTCGAGTCACACGGTCCGCCGGGCCCACCGCCAATCGCCTCTTCTGAGGAATGAGCCATTGAGGTATGTAGCTCGAACGATGTGGAGAACATGGTGGACCTGTGCCTCGCCGGCGCATAAAATTTAAGGCGCGTTTGGCTTATTTAGGGGTTCGCAGTTCTGACCCCCACGTGCCACGACCTCGCTCCTCATTCCCACAGATGGCGGGTGCATTCTAACATGCATGCCCACGCACATAAGGCTCAAGCTGAAACAGATGTCCCGTCAGCGTCCCCATCGGACGCGTTTGCCACGACGCGCGTCCTCGGCAAGAACGACTCGCGCTGCCTGCGCACGACCTTGCCGATGCTGTTGACGCGGGGCTCCTCCTTCTCAGCCCTCTCTGGAGAAGGCTGTTGGCGCCACTGGCGGTTGGAGTAGAAGGCGAGCGCCTCGGCCTTGTGGCCAGCGGTGGGCGCCGCCGCGATGATGATGGAGCGGCGCTCGGCGCCCGCGGCCTCGGTAGAAAGCTGCTTGACTCGCCAAGGCATGTTGAGCCGAGTCGCGACCGCCATCTCCTGCGCGCGCGCCATCTCGAGCACTTTGGCCATCTCCTCCTGAGTCTGCGAGAGCGTCGCCTCCATGGCCGAGAGCGCGAGCCGCGCCGCGACGGCCTCGGCCTGCGCCCGCTCCTTCTCCTTCTCGAGCTCCTTTTCGAGCAGCGCGGCGGCCTGCGCCGCCGCTTGGGCCGCGGCCGCGGCCATACGTTGCTCCATGAGCTCCGCGGCCTGCGTCTGGGTCGCCGCGACCTCTGCCTGCAATGCGACGCGCTCCTCCGCCGCTTGAGCTCGAGAGCTCTCAAGCTGCGCGCGGAGGCTCGCGAGCTCCGCTTGCGTCGCCTCGAGCCTTGCGGCCGATTGCACGCTGGTCGTGTTCAGCTGCTCGCGCACCGCCTCCAGAGCTGCCTGCGCAGCAGAGGCATTCTGGGCCGCTACCGCCGCCATGACCTCCGCCTCCTGTTTCTTGGCCGCCATGACCTCCGCCTCTTGCTGCTTGGCCGCCTCGCGACGCGCGAGCTCATCCAAGCACTCCCGTAGCAACGACTGGCTCTCATTGAGCTGATGACGGCTCTCATTGAGCTCCCTCGCCACCCGCCCCTGCTGCGAATTCGTCATCGCAAGCTCCGCTTTGCATGCGCCCAGCTGCGAATTCGTCATCGCAAGCTCCGCTTTGCATGCGCCCAGCTGCGAATTCGTCATCGCAAGCTCCGCTTTGCATGCGCCCAGCTCGGCGCTCCGCAACTCGAGTTGCGCGGCCTCTTGCTCGCGCCTTACCTTGAGGTCCGCGAGGACCGTCTCAAACTGCGCCTGGGACACCTCGAACTCCTTGACGAAACTCCACGCCTGCGCCTTGGAATGGAGGCAGGCCTCCAGCTCGGTTCGGACTGCCTGCAGCTGCACGTCGGTCTGGGCCTGCGTCTGCTTACTGGTGAGCAGCTCCGCGCGCACCGCATCGAGCTCCTCGCGCCTTGTCTGCAGCTCGGTTTCAAGCGTCCGCACGGTCGCCTCGAGGGCAGTTCCAGCGTCAAGGAGCGCCGCGGACCGCAGCTTCGAGGCGGCCAATTCGGCTCCAAGTTCGGCCAATTCGGCTCCAAGTTTGGCCAATTGCGCCTCGTGCTGGCGCGCCACCTCCGCCTGCTGCCGCGACTGCTGCCGCGACGACGCCTCTGCTTGCGCCCGCGCCGCCTCCACAGCCTGAAGCGCCGCCGTCTCGGCGCGCCGCGCCGTGGCGAGCGCCGCCTCGGACTCGGCGCGCGTCGTTTGGAGAGTCGCCGCCGACTCGACGGACAACGTCTGCATGGCGAGCCGCACCTGTGGGGAGAGGGGTTCGGGCGCCGTAGTGAGCACTTGCATGCAGGCCTCGAGTCGACGGACAACGTCTGCATGGCGAGTGCCATGGCGAGCGCCGTCTGCATGGCGAGTCGCACCTCTAGAGCTCGACCAACCCAATCAGACGCAATCAGACGCAATGAGACGCAATCAGACGCAATCAGACGCAATTCGTCACTGGCACCTCTGTCAGCTCGACCAATCCAATCAGACGCAATCAGACGCAATCAGACGCAATTCGTCACTGGCACCTCTGTCAGCACGACCAATCCAATCAGACGCAATCAGACGCAATCAGACGCGATTCGTCACTGGCACCTCTGTCAGCTCGACCTCCTTCGCGGCCACGAGCCTCTCGAGGGCTGCCTGGGCCTCGGCCAGCTGCGCCTCCTTCTCGGCCACCTGCCGGCTCAAGGCTGCCTGGGCCTGTGACGATTGCGCTTCGGTCGCCGCCACCCTCGCCTCGAGAGCCGCCTGCGCAGCGGCCAGGCTCGCCTTCTCCTCCACATTCCAGCGCAGCTCCTCCCGGGCCGCGGCCAGCTGCACCTCCTTCTCAGCCACCTGCTCGAGCAGCGCCGCTTGCGCCTTCGACGATTGGTCTCTGCTCTCGGCCAGCTTTGTCTCGAGAGCCGCCTGTGCCGCGACCAGACACGACGTCTCCTCTAAACTCTTGCGCAGCTCCTCCTGTGCTGCGGTCAGCTGCGCCTCTCGCTCGCCCACCATCTTCTGCAGCGCCTCCTGCGCCTCCGAGGACTGTGCTTGCGTCCGCGCCAGCCTCGTCTCGAGAGAAGCCTGCGCCGCCGCGAGCTGGGCCTCCTTGTCGGCCACCGTCCTCTCAAGGGCACGCTGAGCCTCCGATCGCTGCGCTCGCACCGTCTCAAGCTCCGCACGAGCGACCTCAAGCTGCTTTGCAGCCTCCGACTTGGACTTCGCAGAGGCTGCAAGATCGTCGCGCAGGTTCGCCACGTCGGCCTCTAGTGCGCGCCTTGCAGCTCGGAGTGCCTCGACACGCCCCTCCATCTCGGCGTACACCCACTCCAACTTCTTATCGTTGAAGACTGTGACCGCATTCGGATCGAAGGGCTGCTCAGGCCCGTCCATGGCGACAACTCGGCCACGTGCCGTGGGTGTGCGGAGGATGGCTGGGCCCAAGAATGTTGTGCTCACCAGCAGCAGCATTGAAGAGACCATGTTGGATGTTGCCGATCTTGAGATGTGCCGGAATGTCCGTGAATACAAACCAGGGGGCTGAATTTCTGATCTGTGAACCGCTAGACGCGGCCTTTCCACCCAAGAAACCGTTTACGCGACCTCACACATGGAGA
>JWZX01003062.1:0-18685 GCA_001275005.1 Chrysochromulina tobinii
GGGGGGGGGGCGGTCAACACAGCAACGGCCATGGGAGAGACGCCACGGGACGTGTCAGCGGCTCAGCGCAGCAGTCCCCTCCCCACTCAGCTGGCAACGAGGCATGCGTGCGTGACATTGTGCTAACAAAGGGTAGGCGCGCCGCAGGTGTGCTGTTCCCAGGGCTGCACGCGCGGTCGTGGTGTGGGGAAATCTCAGTGTTTGCTCGTCGGTGTGCTGGCGGTTTGAGCACGATCGGATCCACGGCGCGGTTAAAACCTAGCGCACGAAATTGTCGTTTGTCGATTAGTTATAATATTCCTCGCTAACGCCGAATAAAACACGTAACACCCGATCTTTTCCAGTACATCAGTGAAAGATTGCCGTGCCCATGAGCCATGTTATCAGTTATTCCGCTCACATCTGGAGGGTGGCGACGTCGCGACCACGCGGTGCGTCCGGCGCGCGCGGCAACGCAAAACTCTATAAACTGAAAATCAGATATGCACAAGCGCGTTCTGGAGGTGCCGTGGCCCGTGCACGTGCACTCACTTGATCCCTCGCTCCCTTGGGTCGTACGCCCTGGCGCTCGTGGCCTTGCCTGTGGGCTTCCACGGCAGCGGTGGCGGTGCCTTGGCCGCCTCCGCCTCGAACCGCTGGGAGCGCGCCTGGTGCAGCCAGTCGACGCGCTTCATCGCAGCGGCTACGGCGTCGTCGTGCAACCGAACAGCTTTGGGCGAGGACGCGCGCTTCGGGGAGGCCGAGCGCCTGTCGCCCTCGGAGAGGAAGACATTGGCGCGCTTGGGCAGGACAGTAGCCGACGAGGAGCGTGCCAGAGCGTGCACATGCTTCCACTGTGCCTCTACTGCCTCCGAGTGGCGCATCTCGCGCTCCGCTTGCTGCTTCAACATGTGGACCGATTGCTCCTGGGCTCGCGAGCGCTCGGCCTGGAGGGCGAGCTGGCGCTCGGCATGGCGCTCGTGCTGCTGCTCGGCGGCGCGCTCGATCGTGCGCGCGTGCAGCTCTGCTTCACGGAGGCGACGAGCCGCCAGCTCGGACTCACGCAGCTTGGCGGCGGCGGTGGCGGCGGCGGCGGCAGCGGCAGCGTTCTGTGAGCTTCGGAGCATGCCCTCATCGAGATCTCGTACGAGCTCGGCAAACTCGCTCAGGTCCATCTGGCCGTCGGGCGTGTCGTCGTACCGCGCGAGCACCGCCGCCGTCCCCGGGCCCGACAGGTCAATGCCGTAGTGATGCAGCGCTTCGTGCAGCTCGGCACGATCGATGAAGCCACTGTGGTCCGCGTCGAAGCGGTCGAAGGCCTGCACCACTCGCACGGGCACGCGCGCCGGCAGCTTCTGCTGCTGCGGCGGCGCTGGCGGTGCGGGCGGGAGCACCTGCGGACGTGTAGCGGGCGTGGCCCCAGCCCTCGGCAGAGGGGGCACCCCGGCCAGGTTTGTGTAGCTCTCCCACTCCTGAGCTAAGCGCTGCGCCCTCACGTACTCCTGCTGTAACCACTGCGGCGTCCCCGATGGCGCTGGGGCAGCAGGGGCCGGTGCATCCCTCGTGGCTCGGTAGGCAGCTACGCGCGCCGCCAGCCCCTCGATGCCATCGCCCCCGCCCGGGGCGCTTGTAACGGCGCTTTGCCCGCGAGGGGTTTCGAGACTCTTCGTGACGGGCTGGGGAACCTTGCCCAAGGTCTGTTCCGCCCACCGCTCGGCCGCCTGCCGGAAGGCGGCTGGTGGCGACGGTGCACCACTCGGCAGCCGTGCCGGAGGGCCGCCGGCAGCGGCTGCGTGGAAAGCTGCCTGGGCCGCCTCTGCGGCAGTCGGGTCGTTGTTGCTGATGGCCGCGGCGGCGAGCGCCAGCTGCCGGCGCATCTCCGACACTCGATCCTCCAGAAAGGTGACGTACCACGAGACGGCCACATGCTGCCCATCCTCGAGCTCGGCGACCGACGCCACCTGCGCCGCGCATCGCTCGACGTAGGCACTCATTGAGAGCGTGGAGGCGCGCAGCGCCGAGTTCTGCTGCATGAGTGCCGCGACCCTGCTGTCACGCGCGGCCGCCTCGTCCGCGGTGACTTTCGCTTCATGCATGCGCCGCCTCTCCTCCTCATGAAGCGCGAGCTCCTCCTCATGAGTCACGTGCCGCCAGACAGCGAGCGCGGCCGCGAGAACCACGCGCCGTTTCTTGTGCGCCTGCTGCACGCTCAGCGCACCAAACTTGTTCAGCCGCGCGCCCTCCTTCCACTGATTCCAGCCCCGGCTCAGGCGGCGACGTCGCATGTGGCCGACCGAGTTGCGTAATGATTGGAGCGCGGCCCGGCGCGATCGCACGTACTGCTGCCAAGTCCGGAGTCCTTTGGCACGCTTGGCGCCCCTCATCAGGCGAAAGCACCGATCGAGCTGCGCAAACGCCCCGCGCCGCACGTGCACGACATCTTGCCACTGACGGAGCGCGCGCGCCTGCTCCCGCATCAGCATTTGAGCGCCCATCCGCTGCGCCATCGACATCTGCGCGCCTCGGAACCACGAGAGGAAGCCCACGGACAGCTTCCGATTGCGTATGTGCGACACGCACCGCCGCAGCCGGCCCATGGCCATGGACATCGAGTTTGCCTTCTCTTGCCATGTTCGCAGCGCTCGCGCACGCTGCATCCACAGCAGCTGGCGCGCCGCTCGCGCGCAGAACGCGATCTCGTCTCGGAACTCAAGCCAACATCGCAGCGCCGTAGCAAGCTCGCGGCTGCGGAAACCCGCCACGCCGCCCCGCAGCAGCCGCATAGCCTCCGCGCTCTCGCTCACGTACGCCTTCCAGCTGTTCCAAGCCGCTGCCCGCTTGGCATGCATCATGCGCGAGACCGAGCGCCGCAGCTCATACATCTTTGCGGCGCGCGTCTCCACGTAATCAACCCACGAGTTCCATCCGAGGACGCGACGCCGATTGATCAGCCGGCGGCTACACTTGTGGAGCATCCCCATGGCGCTCTTGCGTGCGACCGCGTACTCGGCCCATGACGTCCAGCCGAGCGCAAGACCTCGTTTGAAGAGGCGCCGTCCGGACTTGTCAAGAGCAGCGAGCATGCCCGCTCGGCTGCTCGAGAAGGTCTGCCAAGTCATCCAGCCGAGGGCGAGCCGCCGATGGAAGAGGCGCAGGCCCGCTTGGCGCAGCTGCCCGAGTGCCTGCTCGCGCGCCGCCGACGTCTCCTTCCACGTCAGCCAGCACATCGACACGCCGCGCTTGAGGAGCCGCATGGCCACCTTTCGTTTGGTGGCAGCCGTCACGGCGCGCTCCGTCGCCACCTCGACCCACGTGGCAAAGCCGCTGGACAGACTCCGGGCGATCAGTCGCATCAAGGAGCGTCGCATCTGCACTCGCTGGGACGCCAGCTGCGACGCCGCCTCGCACCACGTGTGCCATCCCCGTGCGAGCTTGAGATTCAAGAAGCGCGCGAGGCACTGGCCCAGCTGCGCGAGGGCCGCGTGGCGTTCGAGAGCAAACTCGAGCCACATGTGCCAACCGATGGGCAGGCCCTTGTTAAGAAGCATGTGCGCACACCGACCGAGCTGCTTGAGGGCCGCGCGGCGCCGTGTGGAGGTCTGGTGCCAGCGGAGCCAGCCCGCGTACAGGCGCCGATTGAACATGATGCCCACGCAGTGCCGCAGCTTGGCAAGAGCGGCGACGCCAGTGAGGCTATTCTCAGACCAGGCGTGCCACGCCTGGCTCAGGTCGCGGTTGCGGAGGCTCGCAACGCCACGCCCGAGCCTGGCGAGTTGGGTGGAGCGCTCCGTCGCCATCTCGACCCACGTGTGCCATCCGCGGAAGAGAGCGCCATTGTACAGGCGGGAGATGACCTGCTGTGCCGCCGTGAGGCTCGCGTTGCGCTCGAGCGTGTATTCGACCCACGTGCGCCATGCCATGGCCATCTTGTGCCCACGTGCGCCACGCCGCAGGGTCGCGACGCTCTGCTCGAGCCGACCGAGCTTCGCAGCGATCTCGGTGGTCATCTCGGCCCAGCTCCGCCACGATATTGCAATCTGCCGTCGGATGAGCTGAAGGGCCGCTCCGCGGAGCAAGGCGAGCGCGGACAGCCGGGCCGCCACGACGCTAGTGAGCTGCCGCCACGCACGCGCCTTCTGCACACCTATGAACTGCTTGATCACAATGAGCTGCACTGCGAGCGTCTGCGCGTGCTCCGCAGCGTCCTCCGCGTACTGCATCCAGGTGAGCAAGGCTCGCAGCACGGACGCGCTCGACCATCTGGCTACCCACGATCGCCACCTCTTCATCTGCCTCGTGTGATGCCGCCATGGCTCCCAGCCAGCCAGCAGCTGCTTGTGCACGAGGCGCGCCACCGCCCGCCGCAGGCCCAGCAGGGACTCGCCCTCCTCCTTCCAAGCACGCAGCGCACCGCCCACCGCCCGGTGCAGCCACGAGCCCATCACCCTCTGCACCACGCTCAGCACGGCCACGTGCGCCTCGGTCGCCGAGCGCCACGTCATCAGCGAGCGCGTCATCGCCGAGTTCAGCATGCGGTTGAGCACCGCGCGGCCGGTCGCGTCGTGCTGAGCAGCGTTGAGGATCGAACGGAAGGCTTTGGCGAGGCCCGCGTGATGCAACTGGCTCGCCGCTTTTCCGAGCCGTTCGAGCCGCTCGGCGCGCTCTTCCACATAGTCCCGCCACGTGTTCCAGCCCACACGCAGAAAGCGGCCAAATAGCGAGCACGTTGAGTGCCAAAGGCTGGCAAGCGACGCGTTGAGCTCGTAGACGTACGCACGCCACGTATTGATGGCGCTGAGCGAGTGCCGATGCAAGAGTCTGCCCACTGCTTGGTGGATGGCCGCAAGCGCCGCGGAGTGCCCCTCAGCCACCTCGCGCCACTGGCGGAGGGCCCTGGCGTGCACCTGCCGCATCATGCGCACGATGACCACGTGCTTGGCGGCAGCGTGCCGTGCCTCCTCCGCCCACCGCTCGAGGCAAGCCACAACCTGACCCTTGCTCCAGCGACCGACGGCGATGCGAAGCTGCCAAAGCATGGTTGCACGTTCATTGGCTTGCGCGCGCCATCCCAGGAGCGCGCTCGTCTGCTCTCGCATCACTATCCGTGCGCACAGGCGAACGGCATTCGACATCTGCGCGCCTTCACGCCACGAGAGGAAGCCCATGGCCAGCTTCCGATTGCGCATGTGCGACACGCACCGCCGGAGTTGCTCCATCGTCGCCGACGCAGCGGCTGCCGTCGCTTGCCACGTGCGCAGAGCCTGCGCTTGCTTCGTCCCCAGCAGCTGGGACACGCACCGCCGGAGTTGCTCCATCGTCGCCGACGCAGCAGAGGCCGTCGCATGCCACGTGCGCAGAGCCTGCGCTTGCTTCGTCCCCAGCAGCTGGCGCGCCGCTCGCTGGCCGACCGCAATCTCATCCCCGCAGATGCGCCAACAGCGAAGCGCAGCAGCGAGTTCGCGCTTGATCAAAGCGCCCACGCCGCCCCGCAACAGCCGCATCGCCTCCGCGCTCTCGCTCACGTACGCCTTCCAGCTGTTCCAAGCCGCCGCGCGCTCGCGAAACGTCAGGCGCGACACCATGCGCCGCAGCTGCTCCATCTTTGCGGCGCGCGTCTCCACGTAATCAACCCACGAGTTCCATCCGAGGACGCGACGCCGATTAATCAGCCGGCGGCTACACTTGTGGAGCATCCCCATGGCGCTCTTGCGTGCGACCGCGTACTCGGCCCATGACGTCAGCCGAGCGCAAGACGCTGGTTGAAGAGCTTGACGCCGCACATGCGTAAGGTCTCAATCGCTTGGGCGTGGAGCGCCGCGAATCGGACCCAGACGTGCCACCCAACCGCGAGCCGCGAATTGAGCATCTTGGCGCTGCACTTGCTCATCACGGCCAGGGTCTTGGCACGGAGCGCCGCAAACACGCTCCATGTAAGCCACCCGACCGCGAGCTGCCCGTTGATGAGCCGTGCCATCGAGTGCGCGAGCATGGCCATCGACGACGCGAGCTGCCCCGCCGCATCGCTCCACGTGTCAAAGGCGATCGCAAGCTCGCGATGGACGAGCCGTTTGAGGCCACGCCGGAGCATGACCCCGAGCTCCCATGCATCGACCCACCGTCGGAGCGCCGCGCCCGTCTGGCGGTGCACCAGTCGCGCGGCGGCCCCCCTCAGGTGCGACATCTGTCCCGCGCGCTCCATGGCCATCTCCGCCCAGGCATTCCATGCTCGCGAGCAGTGGGCGTTGCGGAAGCGGCCGACTGCGGTGTGGAGCGTGTCGAGGGCTTTGGCCTGGTGGAGGGCAAAGGCGGACCAGGCATTCCACACAAGGAGCACGGCGCGGTCGCGGAGGGCGGACATACCCTGGCGCAGCCGCGCGAGCGCCCGCGTGCGCGCCTCGACCGACTCACACCAGCTGTGGAATGCGCGCGCCGTCTGACCGTGGAGCATCGTGCGTGCATGCGCCTCGAGGAGCGCGAGGGCATCTCGGACTAGGGCGTGCGCATGGACGATCTGGCGCCACGCGCGCGCAAGTCTCAGCCCAAGCATCTGGCGGAGCACATGGCGCTTGAGCACACGCTCGCGCACGACCTCGAGCCATGTGCGCAGGGCAGCCGCCTGCCCCGAGTGCACGAACGCAGCGATGGCTCGCCGGCGCAATTGATAGTTGTCCTCGTATGCAGCCGAGCGCCATGAGTTGAAGGCCGCCTGGCTCGCACGTTGCGAATCGAATAAGGCGAGCAGGAGCCGACGCGGGCCGCGCCGGGCCGGGCGGAGCGACCCATCCGCGATGCGCGCGCTCCACACACGTAGCGCAGCGCGCATCTCGTGCGGTGCGAGTGCGCGGCGCGCGAGGAAGAGAGTGAGCTCAATGCCCATCAGGCCGTACGTGGTGGTACGCCACTCGCCGAGGGAGTGCGTGGCGCGCGCGCCGAGCACGTGCAGCAGCTGCGCGCGCAGCAGCCGCCGCCGCGCCAGCCACCGCTCCGTGTTCTCCACGAGCACCCTCCAGCTTCGCATCAGCGAGCGCGTCTGCTCGTGCTCGATCGCTGCGATGAGAAGTCCACGAAGTCGTGAGCCACCGAAGCGCTCGAGGGGCACGTATGCGCGCCAGCGCGCAAACAGCCCGCGCACCGTGTGCCGCGACTGCGCCGCCAGGCTGAGCGCACGGTCGGCGCTCGCGAGGCTCAGGCTCAGAGACGAAGGCGCCGGGCGCACGCCAACCTCAAAAGGGCTCCCGCTCAGATGATGCTCCCCAAGCCGGATGGCGAGCTTGTACCGGCCCGACGAGGCCGTCAGGTAGCGGATCGTGTAAGAGCCGTCCTGGTGATCTGTGATGGCCACCTCTGCGCGACCGGGGCCGCTGATTGAGACCACCCACGGAGCGTCGCCGGTGCGCACGGGCTGGCCGAGATGACTGCGCGCGACGAGCGTCAACCGGGCGGGGAAGCCGGCGACTGCGCGCGTGAGCCCCACACCGCCGACCAGCGATGAAAAGGGAGACGCCGTCACCGGCGCAGCATCGCCGCCCTCGCCGACAATGTGGTCCGTCCGCCGCCACAAATCGCTCATGCTCTGACGCTCGGGCACGAGACGTGGCGGCAGCGGCGGCGGCAGACCCCCGGTATTGAGTTTGCTGCTGTAGGCTCTTCGAACAGATTCTTCGAAAGGATCGATGATATGCTGGCGCATCGTCGGTGGGCTGTTCGCGCGTTCATGCGGCGGGCTGCTGTCCCTGGTACGCATTGGGCTGGCGCCGCGACTTGCGTAGCCCGCGCTGTACTTTGCTGCTTTGGCGCCGTATCCAGAGTTGAAGCCTAGTTGGTAATGGTTGACTTGCGGCACAGTGTGGACGCCGGAGGCGCAGCGCATGGGCGTAGGCATCCAAGCCCTTTAGGCCGCGAAGGCGGGCGCAGTGCTGGCGCCGGTCGGCCGCGGCGCCTGTGTATTGAGGCGTCGTCGACAGACAGCACCGACAAGAAGAGCGAGGATTTGTCGTTTCGCAAGACAAGTTTGACTTGATTTGCCTTGTCGTTTCGGGCCCTCGAGCGGCACTCTGGGTCGAATGCGCGTTTTCGCCTCCGACTGTTACACTCATTAGGAACGCCTGACTTCACACACATGGCTTCTGTGTCTTGACCTCGAGCATACGAGCAACTGGTCCCCTCGCGCGCTGCCCGATGGTCGAATTTGCGGTACCAGCAGCACGAGTCTTCGGGATTCTCGCGGTTGTGTCCGCCGACGCAGAGACGGCGAGAGCAGCAGAGGAAGCGGAGGCCGCGGCGAGAGCCTCAGAGGAAGCGGAGGCGGCGACTAAGTTGCAGGCCCATGTGCGCGGGCATGCTGTGCGGCAACAAGCCGCAGGATCAGCCATGGCCGCCGACGTCAGCGTCGCCGACGTCGTGGCAGACAGCCCCGACTGCGTCTTCCGCAATACGGAGGTGCTCACGAACGCAGACGACCACCACCCTGCCACGAGCACTTCCACTGAGCCGCTGCCCTCCGACTACGCGCCGCCACCGCGGGATCACGTCTGGGAGCGCGAGCAGTTTCCGACCACGCCAGTAGATAACCGCCGGCTCATCGCGATGCTGCACTCTTCCGCCGAGGAGCTCATCAATGCCGTGCTGCCGAATCGCCCGGCCCGCCTCGGCGAGAGCAAAAGCTGCCCGGCCTTCGACCGGCTAACCGCGCTCCCGACGCCCACTCATGTCCGGCGCACCATGCGCAGCCTGCGACACACGAATCCAACGTGGCACGCGGCCGTTTCCACTCGGCCCATCACCACGAGCGGCCTTCCGTACCGCCGTCCTCCATTGCTGCAGTCTCCACCAGCGTACCGGTTCTTCCCGCTGGCTTCGTCGAACCGGCCGGCGCCAGCGCGTCTCGAGCCCTCGAACTGGCACGCTCCTATCTCCTCCTGCGCCATCGAGACGAGCAGACCACCGCACCGGCGCCCGCCGATGCCGCCTCGCGAGGCCCCCTCCGCACCAGCCACCGCACAGTCACATGCGAGGCGCCGTCGCGCACCCGATTTTGTACCGCCGAGTGAGCCGCGAGGAGGGCCGCGATGGGTGGGGCCGCGGCCGGCTGGGCCCAATGACCGATACTACCGGCGCGGAGTGCAGCGGCGGCTCGATGAGATCCAAGGAGGTCGCACGCCCGTGCGCGAGCGGCTGGCGAACTCGCCCGGCTTTGCCAACTTGGCGAGCGATAAGAAGGCACGGCTGCTCGCGCTGACGCAAGCGGTCGACCCGGCCAGGTACAACAGGCGTGATAACGCGCCTGCGCTCGAGGGCGAGAATCTGCGCAGCTTCATAGAACGGCTCGATTTGGGCGAGGAGAGCACCGTGCGCGCAGAGATGGCCGTGTTGGAGCGCGAGCTTGCCATTCATGAGATGCTCGCGAAGCTGCGGAAGGGGACTCGCTGACCTTTTTGTATTCACACCTCAGATTTTCCTCCCGGGCCCATTTGAAGGCTGCGGGGCGCTCATGCGTGACCTCTTGGCCTCCCCACTCGGCCCGAATTCGGGATTCGCACACGACTACGTCCGATTGGAAGACGTCCCAGTCGTGGATGCATTGCCGCCGCCGGCGTCTTCGCATAGTGATCCGCCGCTCCAGCAGCAGCCATCATCCTCATCATCCTCGCTGGTCAAGCCTGCGGGCGTCAATGGATGGCTGGGTCTCGCGAGCACGCTCTTCAAGGGTGGCGAAACCGAAGAAGAAAGGCTCCGTAAGCAGATGCGCGAGTACGAACAGCGCCTCACGGACATGCGCGAGCTGGCCATCCGTCAAGCACGCGACATCACCTCGCTACGGACAATGGCGGAGCAGCAGATTGTGCAGGCGTCCGAAGTGGGAAGCGCGCGCGACGAGGAGCGCTGGAAGCGCATGCTGCAGGACGCGACGCAAACTCAACAGCAGGCGCTCATAGAGGGTCAGCGCACGATGCACGAGCTCGCTGCATCGCTGCAGGAGGCGCAGCGGCAGGCGGCGCAGCAGCAAGCTCACGAGTGGCGTGCGGCGCTGCTCCAGGCGTCCCAGGAGCACGCCAAGGTGGTGGAGCAGCTCCAGGCCCAGCTCAAGTCGTCTGAAGAGAAGCAGCTCACGCTCCAGGCTCACCTGCGCGATGCGCGGCGCGCCTCTGCCGTCGCCGCCGCCGCGGCCATCGCCAACGGCAAGGCCGGCGGCGTGAACGGCGAAGCGTTAGAGCAAGCTGTCGAGCGGGCGGTGAGCGCAGAGCGCGAGGCGGCGATTGCACGCGTGTCGGCCGCCGAGGAGGCCGCCGAGCGACGTCTCGACACCGAGCGCAGCGCCGCACGTGCCTCGCAGGCTGAGGCAGCATGCATCCAACGGCAGCTGACTGAGAAGAACCGCGCGACGCAGGCGCAGCTGACCGAGATGAAGGCTCAGCTCGAGAAGGCGACGTCACAGCTTGAGCAGCAGATCGCCCATGTGGCCGAGCTACAGGCGGCACTGCGAGCGGCACGACAGTCGTCCGAGGCAGAGGTGGCGCGCGTGCGGGCTGAGGAGCGATCGGAGCGAGAGAAGCTCGTTCAGATCGCGGAGGAGGCGATGAAGGCGGCAGAGGCGCGCGCGCGGCACATGGCGGTGCGTCGGCGCGAGGCGTGCAACAAACTGCAGGAGGCGAGCGGAGCCATCCGGGTGCTTTGCCGCGCCAGACCCCTCTCAGCGACGGAAATTGGCAAGGGGGAGTCCCCCGTCGTCTCGGTGCCTGCGTACAATCTGATCGCGCTGCAGGCACCACCGCCGCCCGATGGCGATGGCGCACGCGTCGAGTGCGCCTTCGACGCGTGCTTCGGCAGTGTGTGCACGACGCAGCAGCTGTACGATGAGGTGTCGCCCGCGATCACCTCCGTGCTGCAGGGGCAGTACGTGTGCGTGATGGCTTACGGCCAGACGGGCGCCGGGAAGTCGTACACGATGCAGGGCGCAGGTAGCGAGCCTGGCCTGGTGCACCTGGCGTGCGACGAGCTGCTGCGCGAGGCGCGGCTGCTCGAGGAGGAGTACGCGCGCCGTGCCGAGCCGCTCGAGGTCCTCTTCACGTGCTCGATGCTCGAAGTGTACAACGAGAAGGTTCTGGACCTGCTTCATGAGAAGATCCACGACGAGCGTGGAAGGGAGGTGGTGGCCGACGCGCTCGAGGTGCGCGCGGCGGCCGACGGCACGGTGAGCGTGCCACACCTCACGACGTTGCCCTTTGAGTCCGGCGAAGCGGTCGCTGAGCATCTGACTGCAGCGGGCAAGCGGCGCCACACGCATGCGACGCTCATGAACGCCGCCTCGTCGCGTTCCCACCTCGTGCTCACCGTGCACGTGACGCTGCGCAACACGCGTGACGATACCGAGCGTACCGGCAAGCTGCACTTGGTGGACCTCGCCGGCTCCGAGCGCGTGGGTAAGAGCGGCGTGCAGGGGGAGCAGCTCCGAGAGGCTCAGCACATCAACAAGAGCCTCTCGGCGCTCGAGCTAGTGATGACCTCGCTGCACGAGCGCTCGCGCAAGGCGCTCGGCAAGGAAGGGGCTGGCGGCGAGGAAGGTGGTGCCAAGGAGGGTGGTGGCGGCGTCCACATCCCGTATCGCAACTCGAAGCTGACGCTACTGCTCTCGGACGCACTCGGTGCTAAGGGCTCGTGTGCCAAGACGATCATGATCATGCAGGCCTCACCCGCCGCATGCAACGCCGTCGAGTCTCTGCGTACCTTGCGCTTCGGCGAGCGCTGCCAGGCAGTCACGCTCGGTGCCGTCAAGCGTGGCGCCGGGACGGGCGCGAAGAGCAGCGCCAAGTCGGCCGAGGCGGCCATGGCACGGGCGGATGCAGCCGAGGAGAAGGTCGCGCGAGTCCACTCAGAGCTGCTCGAGACACGTCGCCAGGCAAAGGACGCGGACGAGCGCGCGAAACAGTCCGAGGGACGCGCCGGCATTCTCGCAGATAAGGTGCAGGCGCTTCAGACGCAGTTGGAGGCGGCACGCCAGCAGACGGAGCAAGAAAAGGCGCGTGTTGTCGCCGCCAAGCGAGAATCTGCCATGATCATGCAGGCCTCGGCTGCTGCCGCCATCGCCTCGGGGGCGGTAGTGCCATCCCGCCAGACGCCCCGAGCGGCCCTATCGGCCAAGATGGTTGCGGAGCGGGCGGCAGCTCGCGCACGTGCAGTAAATCCAGATGGGTGCGGCGCCGCGCCACCAGCCGCCGCACTCTACAGCTCTGCCTCGCTCAACGCGGCCCTCGCCTCGTTCACGCCGCGCGGAGCCTTTCACAGCTTGCAGGGTGCCCATATCGCTGGGGAGGTGGCTGGGGAGGTGGCTGTGGAGGAGGCAGTGGAAGTGGCCGCTGCAGTCGTCGACGCCGCAGCGGAGGCGGCCGAGGAGGCCGAGGCGGCCGCGGCGGAGGCGGCAGCAGCACTGCTCAGCCCTCCGCCACATGCGATCAGGCTGAGCTTTGGAGGCCGACCCGACCCGGCGCGGAGCCAAGAGAGTCAAGCGAGTGCTCGGAGCAGCGCTCAAGGCAGTGCTCAAGACAGCGCTCATGGCAGCGCTCATGGCAGCGCCCAGAGCAGCAACAGCAGCAGTCGTGACAGAGGATCAGGCGGCAGCAGCCTTGGCGCCAGTGGCAGCCGTGGCAGCAGCAGAAGCAACTCGACCTGCGCGGATGGTCCTGCAGCTGACCACCTGCCAGACACGCTCCGTCGCTCATTGCAGCTTCCCCACATGCCAAATACGCACCAACTCTCTCGTGATGGGCTGGGTACGGACAAGGAGAACCCGACGCGCATGGCAACGGGCAAGGTGTCGGCGCCAAAGTCGGCGCGGGAGACCGTCCGTGACACGGCGCGTGAGCTCTCTCGGGCTCAGTACAATCTACGCCCTAAGACGGCGCGCCCATTGGGGGGCGTGGCAGCGGACAGTCTAGCCGCAGCACAGCAAGCGCCGAAGCGGCGACCGGAGAGCGCGCGGCCCGCACAGTCGTCCTTACGCACAACGCAGCCAGCGCCGTCGACCGTCGCGGCAACAGGCGGAGCTCGCTGGAGGTAGAGCCTCAGTGATGGCACGCGACGGGAACGGCGATTGTTGACATGCGCCGCCAGCGGGCGGTTGCGTAAACCAAGAGGGCCGGAAGCGGCGTGGAGCGCTGGGCATTGGGGCTCACATTCGGATGAAAGTTGATGTCTGCACTGACGCCACAAGACTGTCACTGTGGGTGGGTCCCAGACTGGAAGTCTGAACCATAGCTATTCGGTTACACCATCCTCGGTTTGTGGCGGGGACCGCTGCGGGCTTCGTACTCGCGGAGGGTGCTGTGTCGAGTCGAGTGTTGCGCTGTTCGGACAATGTATAGGGCGGGTCAGGGCGGTGGGAGCCGGCCGGGGCGCGCGCGCGGGGGCGATGTCGGATGATCCACGCCGGTGTGCAACTCATCTTAATTGTGATAGCTGACGATCGAAGGTCCGCGATAACTGAGACTGTCGATCACCGTGTACCGTGTTTATGCGGGATCCACACCCGACACGCCCACCTGCGCCTCCCGCTCGCTCCCACACCGCGCTCGCGTGCCGTCGGCGTCGCCGTGCGATCGTGATTGCGACCACGCACCCGCAACCCGCTGCTTTCGAACATATCTTCTGCCGGTCCGCGCTAGTATGCCCCCGCGGTCAGCTGGCCCATCTTTCTAGCTGCGTTGCTCTTTTTCTCATCCAAAATGGTCGACCTCGACCGGCTCTGCCGCCTCGCCTTCGAGAAGCTCAAAGTCCTCTTCCTTGGCCTTTTGGTCTTTTTCCGGAGGCGGCGGGCGCCATGCAATTGCTTCGACAATGGCCCGCGTCGTTATGCTCGGCCCGACGGCGTCAGAGACCACCCGCAGAATCGCGTCGCCAAAGGTACGCTTGGTCCCATCGGGCGCGTCCGGCAGCTTGTGGTTCCACAGCCCGCGCAGCTCATTTGGCAGCCAGACCTGCTTGCGCGTGAAGCTGTCGACGGCCTTGTAGGCCGCCTCGACGAGGCACAGGTCGCCGAGCTCGCGCGAGTGGCACACGAGGGAGATGGCGAGGCGCAGGGCGCTGGCGGGCTCCACTTGGCCGATGACCTTGCGGCAGACGGCCCAGTTCCTGTCTTGGGCGAGCCCTTTGGGCGTGAGCTGCGTGATGCACTCGAGCTGCCTCATGGAGAGCGCGTTTGCAAACGAGGGGTCCTCCGACAGCAGATTGAACCCGAAGGCGGGGATGGCGTGAGCAGGAGCGAGCTCGACGAGCAGGCGCATCGAGCGCAGATCCGCGCCGAGGACCTGCACCTCCTGGCTGCTCAAGGGCTCCTCCCCAAGATGCAGCGTCGTCCTGAGCGACTCGGCGCTGTCGAGGGGCGCACCGTTGGCCCAGCTCGCGCGGAAGAACTCGACGTATAAGGCGCGCAACGGCCGAAACCTCTCGTCGATGTTGCGAGCGCCGCTCGAGGTACGCCCAGGCCACTCAAGCCTTGGCAGGCGCGAGCGGAACAGCGCGCGGAATTCGTCAAGCTCGAACAACCCGAGCTCCTTCATCTTGGGCATCTGAAGCAGAGTTGTGAGGATGGTCGGCTGGACAGCGCGGTAGGCCGGATGGTCGAGTACGTCCATGAGGGCGGCGAGCAGCTCGCAAGGGTCGCCCGCCGTCCGCAGGCTCCGAAGCACCCACTCGAGGCGCGAGGCGAGTTCAGGGGGCGAGATGTATTCGAGCAGCTGCTTGAGCTCGAGCCGACTCATCCTTGTGAGCGCGTTGAGGAAGAGCTCATCGAGCGGGTGGCGCTGCACCCCGAGGACGCCGAGGAGGTAGCCGGGCACACGCTCCGGCGGCGTGCACGCAAGAAAGAGGAGAAAGTAGCGCGGGTCGTCGTTGTCCATCGACTTGAGCCGAAGGTACTTTGCGAGCAGCCGTTCGTTGAACTCGGCACCGAGGCTACGCGGGTACGTGTGCGGTGGCTTACCCCCCATGGGATTCGCGTCGGCGATGAGCGTGAGCAGGGCATCCCACTGCTTGAGGCTCAAGCGCGCCAGCTGTGCCGAGACGAGCGGGAGCACATCCACTGCCAAGGTGGTCACGCACAGTGAGGAGAGCACCTGCAGGGGCAACTCGGTGGCGCTGTCTTTGTTGGAGAGCAAGTTGCGGTGCAGCGCGTCGCGGTCCTGCTGGCCGAGCCGCATCATAGCCCGCAGCGCCGAGTCGCGCACCGTCTGATGGAATCTCCGTTCACCGAGAACGAACTTGACGAGCGAGGCGACGTGGCTCGGGTCGACGTTCTTCGCCTCGAGTAGGTCCGCAAGCAACGCCGAGTTGGCGCTGTCGACGTCGCGACGCGAGCAGCCACGGAAGACGATGAGCTGCTCCTCCGTGTGCAGCACGTTGCCCTCGCGGATGCGCTCCCGCAGGCTCACGAGGAGTGCATGCACCATCTTGTTCCAGCCGGAGACCATGCGCTCCTCCTCCTCGAGGCCGTCGCCTATCTTGAGGAGCATGGGCGTCGAGTTGGGCAAGAGCTCGAAGAAGCGAGTCAGGTAGCTGGCGATTGGGCCGATCATCTTGGCCGCGTACTCGGCGCATGCTCCGACCTGCTCGGCCTGTGCATCGATCAGGACTTGCTGCGTCTCCCACCCGAGCTTCTCGAGAGGAATTTGGTCGAGCGGCACCGGGACGCCAGCCTCCACCAAGGTCAGCAGCTGCGCCTCCGTGCAAGCTGACCAGTGCACGCACGGCCACAAGTGCCGTGGCAGCGCCTCGAGGTCGGCGAGCGGGTGCATGGTCAGCAGCTTCCTCGCGGCTTCCTCGTCGCCATTGGCGAAGACGAGCGGCGCGCATCGGTCAAACGTCTCGGGGAACCACTCGATGATCTCGAGGAGCGCGACCACCTGATCGGCGGGGCAGGAGGGGGGCTGCCAATCGCGCATCACGCCCTGGCAGAGCTCGACCAAATCCTTGCGAACGTGGCGGATTGCGCCACTTCTTGCGCCCAACTGGCCCTCACCTTCCAAGAAGTGTTCCAAGAAGAGGTCGCGCAGCTGTGTCGGCGTCGCGCCGCTCACAAAGGACACCAACTCGGCGTGGCCGCGCGGGCCAAATCGGCGGTAGAGCTGGCAGCTCGGCACGATGGGCACCGCCCGCACGAGCCCGCTGTACGCCGACGTGCTCAACGCAAGTGGGAGTCTCTCGGTTGGAACGGGTGGCGCTTCCGCCAAGGAGCCTGTCTTCCAAACTTCGGCGTCCACGTCCTCATCCAGCTCGGGTGCCGGCGGCGTCGCGAAGCGCCAGTCTCGGAGGAGGTGAACACGGGTCTCGGCCTCGGGCTCCTTGGCGAGCAGCTCATACGCGAGCGCCGCCGTCTCGCCAGTGACCTGCAGCAGACCGCTGGACTTGGGCAGATGGGATGCAAGCGCATGTAAGTAGTGGGCGAGGTCCGAGGCGCTTGATGCCTGCTGCAGCAGCGGATGCAGCGTGCCAAGCGGCATGGCGCCACGCGCGAAGGCGGGAGCGAAGGTCTCGAGACGGTTTTGAATGTACAGCTTCTTCGAGCCCAGATTGGAGCTCTTGCGAAGGAAACGGACCAAAGGCGTCACATCCAAGGTTGCCTCGGCGCATACTAGGAGCGTGTCGCCAAAGACCTCGCTGAGCTTCTGCAAGGCACCCTTGTCAGACCATGTGGCGCAGAGCAAGGCGCTCATGCGCTCGAATGCATCAGCCCCACGGAAGAGGTGCGCAGAGAGGTTGCGCACCCAGTCGCTGAGCAGCAGGAACTCGTCTCGCGTCTTGGTCTTCTCCATGGTTGGGTGCCTGGCAAAGACGCGGCCGAGCTCGGCTGGCGCATCGAGGGTGTCGTTGATCTGCTCGGCATTCTCTGAGAGCTTGTGGGACAAGCGGCTCACCAAGCGCGGTGACGATCGAGAGGCGTTTTGGACCGGCGGCTTCTGCAGTGCGAGCGCAAGGCTGATGCCGTACTCGGAGGCGAAGCGCTTCGGCCAATAGTGCGCGAGGCGCGCCTGCGTGCAACGCACGTTGCTACTCTTGCCGCCGCACGGACTGCGCAGGGCGAGAGGCGCAATGTACTCGTACACCATCGAGATCGGCCCCTCCTCAGCGAAGGCGGTCACAAGCACTGGTTTCTGCGCGCGAAACGCCTGTTGCCCGCCGATTGCGGCCACGACTGCTTCCATCGAATTCAGCAGAAACGTCCACGAGTTCAGCGACTCGATGGCGCGCTTCCACAGTGTCATCAGCTGAGTGGACTCGCAGATACGTGTCGCCCATTTCTCGATGAAGCAGAGAAGTGTTTCGGATGACTGCACCGCCTGCAACTGTTCAAGCGCCCATGCGTAGAAACGTTCCTGGAAACCGGCTGAGAGTGGGAAGGGCTCAAATCGAACCAAGCCTTGCCGATCTCCGTAACACTGGGTGAGCTCGGTGAGCGAAATGGTTTGTATCGCCTGCGACAAGAAGGCTTCGAACGAGTAGACCATGGTTGTGCTCGAGTGAAAGT
This sequence comes from Chrysochromulina tobinii, assembly GCA_001275005.1. Classification (NCBI taxonomy): domain Eukaryota; phylum Haptophyta; order Prymnesiales; family Chrysochromulinaceae; genus Chrysochromulina; species Chrysochromulina tobinii. The sequence goes on from JWZX01003062.1 coordinate 17,495, forward strand.
ATCGCGATCTCCGAGGGATCGCGGCGATGCGAGAGGCTGACCTGCCTGTCACTGAGTCCTCGAGGGTGTACATGAGGGAGACGCAGCGGCAGGCCGTCCTTCGGCCCTCGCCATTCCTCTCGCCATTCTTTTCCTCATCGTCGGTAGGCATGCAGCCGATCAGTGTCACAAGTGGTCCAAGGGCTCGGTGCATCGCATTCGTAGCCGGCGCCAGCTGCCCGAGCTCCTGGACAAACCTCGCCAGATGGTGGACGTTCTGTACGGTGAGCACCGAGCGCTGTGCCCATGCCGCGAGAGCCTCCACCGCCAGCACGCCGATACTGGCCTGTACCTTGATGAGGATCACCTCGCCAGAAAGGAGCCTTTCGGCCACCCACTCTGGCTGCACACGAAGCATGCCCCCGATGAGGCCCTGGTGTTCATTCATCAAGGCCGGGGTGAGCAATTGGCGCTCAAAGAGCTCGCGCACGAGCTCCTCCGTCTCGCCGTTGGTGTCCACGAACTGGCGCACGAGCTCGACGGTTTGCTTGTCGCTCCAGCCCAGGCTGCACGCACGCACAGGCGGGAGCCGCTGCGCCTGCGTTGGCGCCACCGACTCCCAGATTGGACGAAGGCGCTGCAGCTTGTCAGCGTCGAGTGTGGCGGCGCCTGCGGCCGACTGCCAGTACTCAAGGAATCGCACGCCAGCCCATCCTTGCACGAGACGCGGCAGGTTGCTGCCCTTCATTCCCGGGGCTGTGCGTTCGAGATCAGCCAGCTTTGGCCACAATGAGAGGATGAGCTCGAAGTCGGTGATAGCAAGCGGTAGCATGGCGTCAAGCATACTCAAATGCGAGTGGTGGGGCGCGTGGCCACATTCGACAAGAAGATGCCAGACGACGGAGAGAGGCATCTTCCTTGTCGAGGTGAGGACACAGAGCAAGCGACCACCCATGCCTGAGAACTCTTGGCGGACCTTGACGAGCAGATCGTGGAGCGAGTCGTCCTCACACTCACGGACCAGGGCGATGTGCTGATTGGCGCTGGCTCGGCTGCCACGGACCATTGCGGCAGGACGGGGGGGAGCAAAAAGCTCACACCGCGCTACGCGCGCCCCCGTGGGCGTTCACACAACACATCGTCAGCACTAACGTGCTCTCCTCACCTAGAGGGATCGGCATCCTCGCGCAGTCCCCCACGGCGCGACCAGAG
>JWZX01003063.1:0-32425 GCA_001275005.1 Chrysochromulina tobinii
GCTGGCACGTGCTGCACACCACCACCACATGCGGTGCCATTTCTGCGCACGAAATGGCACCGCACCCGCCGCCCACGCCTCACCCCATCCCCGTGCTCCCGGACAGGTTCTGATGCATTGGTAGGCATCCTCGTGGGGGACAAGGAGGAGCCCAGCAACAAGCGCGGGCACGGCGACGCGTGCGCGAGCGCTGGCGGCGTGCGGACGGCGACGCTCGCTAGCAGGCCTTGAGAGAGGGCCGCGCGCCCGCCGTGAGGGTCCGCCGTGGGCGTTTGGGACCGGTCAAACGAGTACTGTACCGACCTCGTACATGCTTGGGCCGGAGGTACACGCATCAGTAACGTGTGTAGGCTTTACTAACGACCCGCATTCACTCATTTGTCGGAAAGCGACGCGCTTGGTTTCACCCTCGCATGCAACACGTCTAAAGGCAATCTTCCCGGTGGCGCTTTCGTTGCGGGTTGGCCTTGGCGGCGCGTGAACTCTGAACAACGTTTAAACAACGTTAACAGCACTAACGGCTGCTGAACATTAAACAACATTAGGACTTGAAAAAAACACTAAGCCAACGTTAGGAGTCAACATTAACGTTGGAGAACTCTAGGTGACGCCGACTGAAACTTCCCAAATTCACTAGCAGCGTAGCACAGCCAGACGGTTCGACATAAACATATTCAGTTCACAACATGATTGTTCTCACAATCGAGCAGCTGGAGGGATGCAAGCGCCGTGCGCGCATGCAGCTCCCCAAAGGCGTCCTGTACAGAGAAGGGTGGCAGCGCACATGCGGCCAGCATAGCACAACGAGGATGTGACTACCAGGTTGGCCGTACCCGTGACCGCAAAATGTCAAGGGCCCGCCTTCCCCCGCAAGGTATCCAAATACCGCTCCACTTGTAGCCCGAGAATGGGCTGCCCACGCTTCGTACGTTTATTGCACTTAGTGGTCCATTCACAGCGTCGCTTGCGGCTCAGCTCCTTTTTCCGCTCCTGCTCTTCATGCGCCTGTCGAGCTACCTCTTCCGCTGCACGCGTGTCCGCTTGCGAAGCCTCCCACTGACGCCTCGCTGCCACGGCAGCGCCCACTTTCGCCTTAGCCGGCCGCGTAGGGTTGCTCGACGCAGATGCTCCGGCGAATTGCTCGTCTGAAGAACCAAAGTCTTGAGCCACGAGGGCATGGGGCGCTAGTTCTCCCAGACTCTTGAAGGCGTGGGCCCGTGCGCGGCCCAGCTTGTACTTCTGAACGCGATGGTGCTTTTTGTCGATGGCCCCGTTCCCGTACCTTTTCTGGGCCGACATCGTGCTGGGGCGACGTCGAACAGAGTCGCGTGAATGGCTGTTACATGTACTATGTAGTAAGAATCCTCTCGGTGTGTTGACTTACATTAATTCGTCAATTGGGAACGGGGCCCGGCGCTTCGGAAAATGCTGAAATGTTGTCATTCGAAGTGCGGAAAGCCTCCCGCGCTGTACAGCCAGCCCCAGCTCTTTGCCGACGCACACGCGCGACATGGACGCGAACACAAAAGTGCCGAGTGGCAGCTGCAGCACTGGCGCTCGTCGCCACTTTATTCCTATTGGGGCGTTCAGACTTCCAAGCAGATTCCGTCCTACATTCTGCACAGCCTCCACGGATATCGCCACCAAAAGGCCTCGATTGCGTCGACTTTGTCATGGTGACCAATGCGCCTCTCGACTCGTGCGTCCTATTGGCGAGTGTAAACTCGCTCTGGCGGTATGCTCAGCCAAAGCCGTGCCGCGTTCTGCTTGTGTCGGCGGGCAGATGCAATAACGCACCTCGAGGTGTGCAGTGCCTGCACGAGGCGACACTGATACCGGGATTATCAATCACCTCAGTCAGAGATGCCCTGGCCCGTCATCCCACACCGACAAAAGGGGAGCTGCCCGCTGAAACGTTGAAAGCCCGCGCGGGGTGGCTGCTACAGCAATTCCTCAAGCTTGGCCTTGCTGAGTACAAGCATGACCTGACAGAGCATTTTGTGATCTGGGACTCCGATTGCGTGGTTCTGCGACCAATATCCTTTTTCGACGAAGATTTGCGCTCGGTTGCACGGATGCACGGAGCCAATACGCTTGCGAACCGTGACAAGCTCGTGCCGTACAAACCGCAGGCTGTCGCGGCCGAGACAGGCGCAGCACGGCATCCTCCTGTCCCACCAGGCATATCCCACATGAGCGAGCTCGGCGCCGTGACACCGTCCGCGAACTTTGTGGCGGGCTCCCAAGGCTGCGACTACGCGTGGGTCTTCCATCAGCTAACGGGCGGGCTCCCGTTGATAGTACCATCGCACAGTCGCGCACATATGACCTCTTTCGTGACACACTACATGGCGACGCGTCGATCGACAGTGAATACGATGACGCAGACCTTTGCTCGCGTAGGAGCTCGCGTTGGAGCGCAGCAAGGTGCAATGACGCCAGGTATCGAGACCAATGCCTCGGCCAAAGACGGCCTGCCGCCGTGGATGGCTCACGTCCTCCGAGTGGTTCGCGACAAGTGCGGCTTCACCGAGTACGGCTCCGTGATCAGTTGGACTCTGCAGCGTGCTCCAGAACAGCTGCGGTTCGTTCGTGAGCGCGACTGGGTGCGTGTGCCACACGTGAACGGGATCTGCCCGACATACGACGCGCTGCGACCTTTCGAGAACTTATCATACGTCGGGTGGGAGCAGAACGGCGGAGCCGCTGGGTACGGGGGCGGAATGCAGAGTGGCTGGAAGTTTGAGCTGCTGAAGCGTAAAAACCAGCTGCGCATGTGGTTGCTCGGAACGAGCATATAGCAGCGTTAAAACTTTTGTCAGTAAACCAATACAGCGCCATCGTGGCAATGCTGACTACATTCCACGGTCTCTCCCCACATCATGTCCTTTTGGCGAGAGCTGCGTCGCGAGGTGCAGACCACCTTTGGTCGCAGGCGTGCGACCGGTGGAGCTGCGGGTCACACGCGCGTGGTGCGTGCTCCTGCTGGCGTCCACGGTCTCGTTGTGCAGGAGGATGAGAGTGGCAGCGGCTGGGATCTAATCGAACGCAAGGCTCAGGAGCCGCCCGTGGTATACACGGAGCGGTGCGGAGAGGTCGCTCTCGCCTCGAGCCAGTACCTAGTGGGTGGCGAGGAAGGTGCTGCCGATGAGGAGGACGCCGAGTACCGACGCATCTGGAACCTGCCACTCCGCCGTGCTGGTGGCAGCTGCAGCAGTGCATCTTCTCGGTCGCAGGGCAACGTACAGCCGCCCGGCGCCGGGGCCAGTGCCGATCTGGCCCGCGCATCGATCGGACTTCGTTCGAGTGCGAATGTATCGTTGTCACCCTCAGTTACTGAGGATGCTGCAGCAGTGATGTCACCTGCTACCGCAGCAACAGCCGTACCGGAAGCAGCTGCGCCATCGCAGTTGGCGATCCGACAAGCGCCGCTAGCCAACTTGCCGAGTCTTCGCGCTGCCTCCTGCCTGTCATCGACCGATCCGTCGTCCGTTTCCTGCGCACATGAGCCCACGAGCGCCGCGAGCATTGCGGTGCTGGAGCCACTCTCGCCATTGCCGCTGCCTTCGTCAACAGTAGTGATGTCAGCAGCTGGAGCCGCAGGAGGAGGAGAAGGAGGAGGAGAAGGAGGAGGCGCCGCCGTTGGGGCGGCGGCGGTAGTAATGCCTGCGGATGGATACGCTGAAAGTGCTGTGTGCGCGTCTGCAACAGCCGGGGTCCCAGTTGGCTCAGGCAGCTCAAGTACCGACCGTGGCAGCACCGGCGGCGGCGAGCCTCCTTTGGCGGCGGCAGACAACTCCTCTCCTGTGCTCGGTGCACAAGCTGATGCATGCGCCTTTGACGCAGCAAACCAAGGTGTGGCGGATGGCGGTCAGCGCGGCTATTCCAGCGGGATGCTTGTCGTGAAACTGCTGCGGTTTCTGTGCGTGATCGTGAGATGGTGCGGCATGTTTGCCGTCCACTCCTCCCTCGGGCTGATGCAAGCGCACCACCCCGGGCTGACTTTCTTCCACCTGCTGCGCAACGTGCACTTGCGCCAGTGCGTGATTCAGTGCGCGATGCTCAACCTGCTGCTCTTCCGCGGCGCACTGCACGTGTACGAGAAGCTGCTGCCGGCCCTGTGCCTCTCCGTTCTGGGCGTGCGCTTGATGGGCGACTGGCGGTATGAGCTCGCAATCGTGGTGTTATGGGCGGCGCCTGCATACGTCGTCTGCGAGATCGTCACAACATCACTCCACTTCAAGATGGCGCAGAAGATGGTCAACGACGCGCAATCCCCGCCACCCGTCGGAGTGCAGACTGCAAGGAGCAGCGATCCATGCGACTCCGCCGCTCGCTCCATCAGTCACATGGGCGGTGTCGCCACAGCAGCACCGGCAGCATGCGACAGAATTCTGATGGCAGCAGCTAATGAGGGGCCCAGCTGTGGAAGGAGCAGTCGTAGAGGCGATGACGACGTGGATAGCGGTAGTGTTCATACGACTGCACGAGGAGAGGATGGTCAGCGTGACGCGATGCTCAGCTTTACCTCGATCGTCTACACGCGGCTCATCTACCTTGTCTTCGTGCTGCAGATTCGCCTCTTCTGCGGCGTGCCTTTCGTCGGGCCAGTGCTGACACTCGTGCTCTCGGCGCTCCTCCACGCCTATGACTCGTTCGAGTTCATCTGGGATCAGCAGGGCTGTGGTGTCGCCGAGCGCTTCGCACTCATCGAAATGCACTGGCTCTACTTCTTAGGATACGGCGGCGTGCTCGCTTGTCTCTCCCTTCACCTGCGCTTCTGGGACCTCTTCGCCATTCGCACCGTGCTGTACCCCATCTACATCGCCAATGCACCGCATGCACGCTTCGAATCACGCAGGGCAAGCCAACCACTTCCAGTCTTTCAGCTGCCGCTTCTTGTGTTTAATGCCCTGCTTCAGCTCGTCGCTGCATCTCTCGCGCGATCGTGAAAGGGAGCCGATCTTGCCACTTGCCTCTGGTGCGCACGCGCCGAAGGCGGTCGTCGGCGCGGCTTCTTCGTTCGTTCGGTTCTCGTTCGTCGGCGTCATTCGTGCATCGTGGGCCACCCAAGCATCCGACAGATCCACGTCGGCCGCATCGCAAAGGCATCGCGACGCACCAGCCGGTAGGCCCGACCGTTGTAGAGTAATAAAGTATTTGGCGGGCCCAGGCGTCTTTTTCCCCGGTGTCACACCCTGTTTAGTTTCGGTTACAGTCGAGATCAATTCGTGGCAGGTCTGGACGAGCCGAGCGCGTCGGTAACTCGCGGCGTCCTCGGTCCTCGGCACAGCCGGGGTCGGCACCGGGCGCGACGAGCCGGGCTTCTGAACACTCAGCCTGCGCACAAACTCTCGACCGGGCCCGGGGGGGCGCCTTTAACACGCATATGTCCACTGAGCTTCACCTTCCGGTTTCACCCTCACGCAGGATTTGCGGTCCATGATCGCGGTGCCCCTCAAATGACCCAGATTGGAGCAGCACGCGCAGGCTCGCGGCGGCCACGAAAAGATCAGTTGATACCGCAGGGGTTTCAAAGAGTTCGTTGGATGAGACATCAGAGACGGTGGCGCCATAGAGACCTCTCGAGACAAGGCGACAGAGACGTGGCATGGACGCACGTTTGGCCACGAATGGGTCCATCGGAGGGAAAACGCATGACGCTGAGCTGCCTTCCCAACCAAGCGACAACTGCGCCGCCACAAGGACATCATAAAAGATGCCCCCGAGCTCACGATTGAGATTTGCAGCACCTCGCTCGCCATTCGAGACCCTGGCATCCCCCATGATGTCGATCTGGATGCCAGCGCTGACTGAGGTCAGAGCGACGAATGCGACAAAATGGTCTGTGCGCCGGATAACAAGGCCGAGGTGCGCATGCACCAATGCCACGTCCATAAACAGAGAGCGTGCCCGACGATCCGCATAGTCACACGCAGCAAGGCGCATAGCTTCCCACTTGCCGGGGTAACGACTCGCGGCGAGATGCGGCTGCATGTGCGGATGCGTTTGAGAGGCGCCACCAGAGTGCAGCAGATCGAACGTGACAGACGGGAATTGCGCATCCGTCGGATATTCGGCGCTCGTGCGCAGGAACCACTCGTGCGTGAGCGTGAACATGGCCACGACATCCGCTCGTCCAAGCCGCAACGGATTTACGAAGTGCCGGGTAGCCACGACGCCATGGTGCGCAGTCAGCCGCCCCATATTGGCAAAGCCCACGGCGTCGTCGTTGGACACGTAGCCAACGCGTGCATCCGCCATGGTGCGTTCCTTAGGCGCGCAAAAGTCAGAAGCCGTCGGCAGTTGGCAAGGCAACGAGCGCAGCTCCTCCACCAGGCCCTCAGGATCCTTTCGCAGCGAAGCACCGCTGCTGTTGGTGTCGCCGTCACCGCCAAAGCGCTGTGCTCGCACTCGATTGAAGGCCAGAGACTCGCCCGGAAGGAAGCGGCTCGAGATGCCAACAGTCACCTGGTCCTCGAAGGCGCTCACGTCACGGCCCTGCGCCTCGAGCCCTGGCGTTCGAAAAAGCGCGCATGCGATCAGTGCACGTAACAGAGGTGATGTGCACTTTCAGGAGGTGAGATGCTCACTTTTCCGCATCTGCGTAGGTATGGTACTGCGAGCGGTGCCAAGCTCAACGATGTAGAGCCCCCGCAACAGCGACGCGTGCTTGCTGCGCAGATCGGCGTACATGGCACCAAGGTGTTCCATTCGGCGAGGCTGATCGTCGTGGGTACTGTGTGCGGGCAGATCTACTGCCGAGAACGATATGGCCGCTGCAGAGCAGACGCCAGAGGTGAATGGAGGCACTATGTCGAGCTTTGGCTGCGGCGCGGCGTTCCACACGAGCAGCGCCAGTGCGGCAGACGACACGAGAAGGAGCATGGAAAAGCCGCGCGTCACCATCGCTGCGACCGGGTAAGTGAGAGGGAGTGAGACTCACTCACATGCATCTCTCACAAAGTGGTTTTCTGCGAAAGGTATTGTGCAGAATATGCCCAGGCAGCCCAGGCCAGCATGTTTCAGGCGGCCGCGGGTTTTGGTGATTTTCACAGCAACGTTTGCGACCCCCACACGACACACATTTCATGTTGTGGCGGAAGGTGCTGGCGAACTGCCGGGCGACGCTACCCGGCTCATTCGCTGCGCCGCCACTTTGTCTCTCGTTCTCGCACAAGCGCACTCACTCACCGCATATATAAATTAGCGACATACGATGGCTCGTGACGCACGAAAGTACCAAGGGCTCACCCTCTTGGGCACGTTCGTCGCCGGCGCTTTCTTCGATGCCTTCGTGATGCGGTCAGGCTGCACGAGAGCTGAAGCATCACCTGTGTCACTTTCTGGCAAACACGTTCTGGAGGAACGCGGCCCGCCGACGAAGCAGGAGCTGGGGCTGGCGGGCTGGACGCTGCTGCATACGATGGCTGCAAACTATCCGGATCAACCCACGGCCGCACAACGGGGTCGAATCGAGGCGTTCCTGCATGCCCTCGGTCACCTCTATCCGTGCCCTGACTGCGCTGCACACTTCAGACTACACATGAAGGCCCATCCGGTGGTCAGCGCCACACGCGAAGGTCTATCACGATGGATGTGCGAAGCGCACAACGAGGTGAATTCTCGTAATGGCAAGGACACCTTTTACTGCGATGTAGGAGTGCTCGACGCGAGATGGAAGGACTGCGGCTGTGGCCATGGCAATGTTTCCGTAGCGGCAGGCGCGGCACGCGGGGGCCATCAGCAGCCTGAACTGTCGCAGCAGCATCAACACGCGTTAACGTCCGGCAGGGGATTTCGTAGGCGACTTCATTGATTGCCCTATCATCTTTTTTGTGAATGGACGCCAATTAGTACGTTTCAAGATGAAGGTGCTTCACACGAGTTCTTCTCGCGTGTTCACAGAACAAGTCGAGATTCGTCGTCGCTAGGATTAGGATGCCTCCGCCCCCGCCCCCGCCGCCACCGCCCCCTCCTCCTCCACCACCTCCGCCGCCACCGCCACCGCCGCCTCCTCCGCCACCGCCGCCACCACCGGACGAGCCGGCACCTTCCTCTTCCGCGATTCCCGGACCAGCACCCTTCAACTTCAAAACAAAGAAGAGCTTCGGGTTCAAACTCGGCGGCGGCAGTGCACGCCCCAAAGCCACCCCCGCCGGCATCTTCTCCCAGGACTCCGGGCGTGAGAGTCCAGAGCCGGAAGTGGAATCCTCTTCGACTGCGCAGCAGCGGGCACCCGCGTTGCCTCGAGCAGCACTATCGGCAGCGAGCTCATCTGGATCAGTGCCGTACATGCCGCCACCGAGCGGCCTTGCTGCGGCTCAGGCAGTTGCCCAACGGCTCTCACAGAATTTCGCAGAGCGGCCGACCGCTGGTGCTGTGCAGCCGTCAGAACCGGTGCCATTGGCGGAGCCCGAGCCGGCTGAGGGCGACGGAGAGAGCCTCTGCGATGCTGCGGTCCCGATGGAGGTGTCACGAAACGGCTACACGTTTTGCAAGAAGTACAATCGTGCCCATCACGTGCGCATCCCTGACACGCAAGGCCTCCAGTCGATTGATCGGTACGAGAATCTCGGACTGGTGGGCCGAGGCGCCTTCAACAAGATCTACAAGGCACGCCACCGCGAGACGGGCGAGGTGGTGGCCCTCAAGGCGATGCAGCTCGCGGCGCTCGAGCAATCGGGGCACGTGCAGGGTGACGAAGGCGTGGCGCTCGAGATGATGCGGGAGATGTCCATCTTGCTCTCCATACGCCATCCCAACATTGTCACAGTGCACGAGGTCGTCATGGATCCCACCCAAATGTTCCTCGTCATGGAGCTCGTCGATTTCGATCTTGGCTTGCTCCTCGAGCACATGAAGCAACCTTTTAGTGAGGCGCAGGTCAAATGCCTCGCCATGCAGCTGCTTTCGGCGCTCTCTGCCGTCCACGAGTGCTTCGTCTTACACAGGTGCGCGCCGCCCGATTCTTTCGCCCGACCGTCATGCACGCTGCTCACACGTGCTTGGTGCGCTGCTGGTCCCAGGGATCTGAAGCCAACTAACCTGCTACTGGACAAGAATGGTGTCCTCAAGCTCTGCGACTTCGGCCTGGCGCGGCGGTGCTCTGGCTTCGGCAAAGCCTGCACGCCGAACGTCACCTCCCTGTGGTATCGAGCGCCCGAGATCCTGCTCGGCGAGACGGTCTACGGCTCGGCCGTCGACATGTGGTCATTTGGCTGCATCTTTGCCGAGTGGCTCCAGCTAGGCGAGCCTCTCGTCCAAGGTACCGGTGAGATCGACCAGATCAACTCTATCTTCAAATTGGTAGGCACGCCGTCGGAGTACTCGTGGCCCAAGTTCCCGAGCTTACGCGCAGTGCAGGCAGCGCTCCTCCCTTTCGTCGACTGCCACACGATCTCGCTCGGCCCAGATGGCTCGCTGGTCAAGCTTCCGAAGAGCTCGCTGCGTAAAAAGTTTCCCGCCGAGGGGTTCACACCAGATGCAGCTAGCCCCGCACAGCAGCAGCAGCAGCCGCAGCCGCAGCCGCAGCAGCCGCAGCCGCAGCAGCAGCCGCGCAGGACAGCGCTCTCGGACTGCGGTTTCGAGCTGCTCAGCTCGGCGTTAACTTGCGATCCTGAGCAGCGCGTCACCGCTGGAGCGGCGTTGGAGCATGCGTGGTTCAAGGAGGAGCCGTTGCCAGTGCCCTTGTCGCGCTCCGAGATCCGGGCAAATGCGCCGCAATCGCGATGATGCCATCAGCTCAGGTGCCCACCATCATGCGCTCGCGCAGCAGCGCGCGCAGGTGGCGAGCAAGGTCGCTGCGGGGCACGCGGCAGCAATCGCCGCGACCATCAAGGAAAGGATGGGGCTGCTGCACAGTTGACTCAGCGTTGGAGGCTGGCGCAGCTCAGAGTGAAGTGCAAGGGAAAGCTGCACCGACGCACCGTGCACGGGGCTACGCGAACTACGAGCGCGGGCCTGAGGGGCTACGAGCGCGGGCCGGCGCGGCGGGAGCGTGCCGGGTGCCGCGCGCCAGCCCGCAGCCGGGGCTCGTGAATTTATTTTCGGCCTTTCGGGTCCGCCGCGCGGCCGTATCATTATTTTAGAGGCTGTGTTCCCGAAGACCGCTATGTAAGCTGGCAAGGGACACACACATTAAGGGAACGGGATGCTGAAGCACTTGCACGCCCCATACATCAATTACACTTAACATCCACCTTGAGGTAGGAATGGTGCTGCGGCGCTCCCGCACGCCGCAGCTCGATGTGGGGCCTCCCGACTAGAAGGGTGTGTGGCCGTTCGACGTGAGGCCGCACATCGAACGTCGCACGCAGCCGGCAGCCGCCAACCCCAATCGCCGAGGAAAGAGCACTCAGCTGCGTCGTGCCGTTGTACTGCGAGTAATGCGTGCTACGTGACGACGGTTGAGCTCCGCGTGGGCGTCTGGGCCCACGGCACGCAGCAGAGGACTCCTCCCTGTGGTCTCAGGTGTAGCCAACATCGTGACTACGCCACGTGCGCAGGCAGCTGGATCGATCACTTACGATAGAGCGTGATCTCCTGCTGCTTGAAGTACCTCCTGTCCTCCTCGTCGATGAGCACCAGGTTCAAGAAGTACTTGACCGAGAACTTGTTGTTGACATTTCGGAAGGTGGGCGTGAGCGTGTCGAAGCCGCCCAGGAAGAGCCGGATAGGGATAGACTCGCCTCGCACGGGTGCACCGTCCATGATCTCGAATTTAGCGACAGTCTCGCTTTCGTTGTATGTGTTCGCGCCAGTGCCCGTGGACTCGCGCTTGATGATAGCAATCTCCATGTGCTTGATCTTTATCCTCACCAAGAGGAAGAAGATCTTGCCCAGCACTGCATCCTTGAGATGGTATTTGGACCTATTGTACTCAAACTCGATGTGCAGGCAGTCCTCGATGCCGACCTCCATCTTGATCGAGTTGTTCGTCTCGGGTTCCTCGGGAAGGGAGACGAACACACGGATGGTCTCCTCATGTGTGATTTTCCCGCTATACTGCCGATTGACCGTGACACGCACAAAGTATCGGAGCCGCACGTTGATGCCATCGTAGGACTCGTAATTTTTCTCCGCTTGGTTGAACTCGAATGGGTAGGCTTTCGAGCCTGACAACTCGCCAGGCGGCTCGAGCTCGCGCACGAGCGACGTGAACTCGTACGTGTTGCTCCGATCCTGCAGCATCTCGATCATGCCGATCAGCTCGACCTTGACACCCGTGTGCTCGAGCTTCCGGCTGCCTTGCACCTCCACTTCCACCATGCCGGTGATGTTATCCGTGGCGCTGAAGAGGTACTGCTCCTCGTCTCTGCCATCTGACTGCCGCACGCTGACTGTCTGCCGTGTGTCTGCGTCACTGAACTTTACAACCAAGCGCGCCGCGCTGCCAAGCACGCTGGAGAGCATACTGGCCATCTGCACGCGTGCCCCAGGCAGTGCCCCTTCGCGCCGCCGCCTGCGCGACAGGCGCAATCGATGCGCAAAGTGCCTTCGGAAAGCCCGTGAGAACAGCACGTTCATTCACAACACACCAACACGCACAGACCACGTTCACACCCATTCGCTGAAGAAGTGTGAACGTCACTCATCAAGGGGCCAGGCTCCTACTTGGCTCTTTTTAATGTATAAGCCGAACGCTAAACAATTTCGATGTGGTCTTCACAGCCAATGTTTAGAATTCGACACCCAAGACACCGGACCTTCACAGCCAATGTTTAGAATTCGACACTTCACACATGGCCAACTCGACGAGCTAACAAACTTGCACACGCACCGCCCTCTTGTACAGCATCGCGGATGAAAGCCACGCGTGGCCACGGCCACATAAACCCGCACCTTCCAACGACGGCCTTTTCGGGCTACTGGGATGACGCCACGAGCCGTCCGAATCTCAAGCCGCCAATGTCACCGGATACGGTCCTGACCAACTTTGCAAGGCAACCGCCCGAGGAGCAGCTGAAGCCCGCGGAGCGGAGGACGCCTGAACCAAACCTCCCGGCCGTCATCGCATCTCTAGCCATAAAGTATGACTTGTCGGACCACGAGATCTGCAAGCTTGCAGCAGAACTCGGCGGTGTTCGCACGCATGTGGATGAGGCGTACAAGCTCCTCGAGATTAATCCTCCAGCGCCCCAAACGGTTCAGTCACCCGCCGCTCCGAAGACGCCCGAATCCCGCGGGCCTGCTCCTGGGGCCGGGTCGTCGCCAGCGTCTTCGCCCCAGCCTGATCAGAAGTTCGCAGACGATGACGACCCGTTCGAGGTCGTCATGGAGAAGCGCCATGTGGTGGTCAAGGCGATGCGTTGGCTGGCCGAGGCGCTCACGGAGCTGAGCTTCGTGCTTCCCAAGCCCACCCGACTTCCTGAAGCGTTGGGCGCTGTCGACGAGGCCCTTGCACTCGTGCGTGCGACAGGCGATCGCGCGACGGAGCAGCAGATGGTGATTCACCACAGCGACCTCAACAACGCGCTCGCCGAGCACAAGCGCTCGATGGAGCAGCAGATGCTCATACGACCAACGCGGCAGAAGCTCCACATCGCCGAGGTCGCCAAGGTCGAGGCGGCCATCAAGGCGGCCCGTGGTGTGCTCGCTGATGCGATCAAGGCGCTCGGGACGGCGGAGGAGGTCCAAGCGCTCCGACGCATGGGTATTGGGCGACGTGAGCCATCGACCGAGCAGCGCCCGCGCTTGCGGCGCCGGGTCACATGGAGTGCTAAGGTGCAAACTGACGAACCCGCGACGCCGAACGATACCGCCGCGATCACTCACTCGCCGTGGGGCGAAGCATCCCCCTCGTCATGCTTACGCTCGCCGACTGTTCTGTCGGATCCATCCGGGCCGCGGCGACAGGGCACCTTCACAGCACCTTTGCCGGGGGCTGCTCTGCCCTTGCCCGAAGTTGAGCGCCATGGCGAGCCCCCCCGACCGCCCGCCATGCTCAAACGCCAGAGCACCTTGGATCAGTTGGCTGCCATGGCTGGGAGCATCAAGAACTTATTCTGGCACGAGAGAGACTTGGCCAAAGAGACACCGGCCTCACCTCGCCCCACCCGCCTCACCTCGCCGCCCCCGCCGCCCCCAACGCAGCTGCGGCATCCGACCAGCGCCGAGTCTGGGCAGTTCCGCCAGAAGCGCGAGGCGCAGGAGCCGACCATGCAGCAACTGCTCCGCCATAAGCGCGAGGCGCAGGAGCGAGCACTCGCCAACCACATGCCCACGGGCCCACGGACTACGCGCGAAGGCGCGAAAACCCCTGTAGGCATCACCACGCCATGGACTACGCGCGAAGAAGTTCCACGCGCGAAGAAAGCCCTCGCTTGGGATGCGTGAAGCGCCGAAGTATTCCGGTTTTTCGACATCTTTTGCGATGCGCAGGGACCAAAACGCCCCAGACCGGGCGACCGGGGCCTCGCCGCCCAGAACGTGTGTGCAGTGTGCGGGTCGGATTCGGTTTCGGACGCTCTTTATTAGCGTTCCACGCGCGGCCAGCAGTCCAAAAAGAATGCTGCAATTGGAGTGCTGAGTCTGAGAGTTTTGGCGCGGGTAGAGGAGAACTGGGGAGAATGTTAAGGAGAAATATCAAAGAGGAAGTACATGTCAATTTCTTGGTATAATGTGATTTCTTTGACATGTTTTAAATCAAGTTTTGTGCTCGCTTTTGGAAAAACTCTGTCACGATATCTTCAGCGCGTCAGCGCGTCAGAGCAGGTCGGGCTACACATGAACGCCCTTCGCCGCAGCGTTCGTGATCGAGAGTTCCAGATCGTCAAAGACCCGGCAGATTGGACAGTTGGCACCCATCTTGAGGCGTATGACGTGCGCCAACTTTGGTGCGAAGCCGTCGTGCTCGCCGAAAGTGGCGAGGGTGACTCTCGGAAGCTCTATGTGCACTACGTTGGGTGGTCCGCGCGCTGGGATGAGTGGCTATTCGTGCACGGTGGTCAGTTGCGGCCACTTTCCGGCCCAATACGTTGTCTACCGCCCGTTGCCCGACGACGTGCACGGCCACCACCTTCCTGCCCAAGCGTGAGACTCATTCATCGGGATCCGCAGAGCCTCGAATCTGATTCACCTCGTCAAGTGCACCTAAGCATCGGTGTCATCTCTGGGCGTGTTCGCACCCCGACGTCATCGGGAAATTATTGCTTTTGCGATAAGGCTGACACGCGCGATCCGCAGGCCGAGCACGGTCGACCACCGATACAAGCAGAGCTCACCTCATGCCCGACACAGCCTGACGGCTACGATTGCTGTGGGACCTGGGGATGCATCCTTGAGGATCGGCACACCGGTCTTCACATCATTCCGGCATGCACGGCAAGACGCCGCCGAAGCGCTTCCGACGCCGGCCTCCCAATGCACGCCCCACGCTCGCGCCGGCCGCGAACTGAGTCGGCTGCAAACGCCTCAAGCGCTCAATCGGCCGCGTTGCTTGCGCCCGATGCAAGCGCGAGCATAACGGGGGGCGCGCTGTTTGTGCCAGCCCTCCGCCCGTCTCACATTGGACCCGAGGTGAGCGAGTCATTCTCTAGGGTGCTCACGCATCGGCCAGTGCATGCGCTCTCGATGCCCGCAGCCGGCACTACGACTGCAGTTGAGGTCGGGATAGCGGCAGTCCCGTCATCGACTGTGATCCCAACTCCAGTGCACCCTACGGGCTTATCTGGCACGATGTCCGGCCCGACCAGAGCGCCCTGGCTGCACGGCAGTGCCGGTGGACAAGCCTCGCCGTACGACGCATGTTCTGTGCTTGCGGCGCCCGTTGAAGGCGACCTGCCGTACGACAGCGTCATGAGCGCGCTTGGCTTGCGGATGCGCGCGCCCCCGGCGGCAGCGGCCCACATGGGTCGGCTGTGCGCCAAGATGCGACTCTCGCACCCTTTGCGCGAGCCGCTGCTGACTGACGAGGGCGGCGTCGACGCTCCGTCGGGCTGCACAAGCGAAGAGGACGCTGGTGGCGAGGACCTCGAAGACGGCGACGGTGACCATTCCGAGCAATCGACGAGCGTCGACGGACGCGCAGCTCACGACGAGGACGAGGCGTCGCCTAGGCTCGGAGGGCCGCCCGCACTGCCGCCTCTCATCCTGCAGCCATCCAGCCGGGGCTCGAGTCCGCTCTTCTCGCGCTGTGATTCGCACTGCTCGAACTGTTCGCATCGCTCCTCTCGCTCGAGCCCCTCGCTCTCGTCCGTGCTCCACTCGCGCCAGCTGGTGCGGCCGCCGACGCTCAAGAGTCCAACAGTGCTGATCACGGCCTGCTCGTACGCCAACGTGGCGGGCCTAGTGCGCCCACTGGTCGAGGTGCCTGCTGAGGCGCGCGCGATCCAGGACGCCTTCCCCTCCCACGCGACCACGCGCCTCGACGATCCGAGCGTAGATGCGCTCGCGGCGGCGCTGCCCGGACATAACACGTGGTTTTTCCTCGGCCACGGCGACGCGATGGTGCGCGGAGAGAGGATGCCACTCTTCGTGGGCGACAATGGGCGCTGCGCCAACGGGCTACAGGCCATCTCACACGAGGCGCTTGTCTCGACGCTAGCCGCGGCGCTCCCCTCGCGCTCCAATGCGCACCTGAGGCTCGTCGTGCTCAACGGATGCAAGACATTGCCGCTCGCGGACGCCATCCTGCGCCGGTGCACCTCCGTGCAGCACGTTGTCTGCTGGCAGTCGTCGAGTCACTCGGGCGCGGCGGCCGTCTTTGGTAGCGCCCTCGCGCGCGGCCTAGCTGAGAGCGGGGCGCGGCCCCGCGGCGTGCGCCGGGCCTTCGAAGGGGCCAAGGCGGCCGTCCTGCGCCAGCTCGAACCCGGGCGGCTCAAGGGAGGCGCGCCCGTCGGCCTACCCAAGTACGTGCTCGAGGACCCCGAGGATCTCGTCAAGGTGCACGCACGCTGCCCGTGCTCGCCCCGCTGCGGCCACGGCTTCGTGTGCCCGCTGGTTGGCCGCCTCATCACGCCTGGCAGGGCCACGCACCGACAGCTGCCCCCGATGGCCGCTGGTCTGCCCTGCTTCCTCTCACGAGAGGTAGATTCCGAAGGCATGGCTGCAGCTGAGCGAGGGAACGGTTCGAGGTAGGTTCGAGGAACGGTGACGACCCTGACGCGTGGTAACGCCTGCGCTCGGCGGTCGGCGCGCGTACACGCGCCGACCGCCGAGCGACCGTCCTGCCACACCGACCACCGTGCATGATCTGGTGCATACCGGATCCTTGCCGGTCGCGCGGCGCAAAGGCAACCCGGGCTCGGACGCGCGCGGCCCCGCCGCGGTGCGCGGAGTCCGTCGGACAGCGGACTCCGGAGACTTCAGGTGAGAGTAGAGAGAGAGACTTGTGAAGAAACAATTGCTCAACATGTAGTACGCACCGCACAATGATCTAAAGAGATAGCAAAACACCAAAACAGGCATCACCGTGCGAGACTCCTCCTCCTCACCCCACGCGCTCATCGCGCGATCCCCGATGAAAACGTTCGCGTGGTTCAAGCCACAAGCGTCGGCTCCGCTGCTGGCAAGACGCCGACCTGCCGCCTCGGCCATCGGCCATCGTAAGGTACAACGTGGACTCGGCGGATGCGCAGGCTATTCCGTGTCCATGGCGCCCTCGGCGGGCGCCTCGGCAGGCGGCGCCTCCTCAGGGGCAGCCTCCTCCATTGGGGGCCCGCCCGGGGTGCCCTTGACTGCGTCGACGTACGGCGCAATCGTCTCGTCCTCGAGGATGGTGAACCCTCCCTGCAGGCCGCAGTAGCCGACGGCAACGTTGGCGGCCGTGAGCTCCTGGCCTGTGCTCAGGGTCTCCCGCAGGGCGAGCAGCGCGTGCTTGATGAGGTCGTCGAGTCCGAGCTCGGGGAATTCCTCAAAGTGCTTCTCGAGGTAGGTGCGCCCCGCCTGCGAGCGCGCGCCGATGGCCATCGCCTTGTACTCAAAGTACTGCCCCGACGGCTGCGTCTCGAACAGGTGCGGCCCCGTTCCGTCCGAGCCAACGACGAGCAAGCCCACGCCGTACGGCCGACGGCCGACCTGCTGCGTGCCGATCTGCGACTTGTCGGCGACCTGAACGACGAGCCGGCCCACCTGCATCGGCGCGTCGTACACGTAGCGGTGGTTGATGCACTCGGTGCGCATGTACTTGGCAATCACGCGCGCATCGGCGACGAGGCCCGCAATGCCAATGCCCATATTGTCATCGATCTTGAAAATCTTCTTCTGGTATGAGGAGAGCTCGCTTGAAGAGCGCTTAAGCGTGGCGACGAGGGCAAATGCGTTCGAGCGCAGCCCAATCGCCGCGCTGCCCTGTTTAACTGCCTCCATAGCATACTCGATCTGGTGGATGCGCCCCGCGGGTGACCATGTGATGCAGTCGGTATCGTACTGGTTGCGGAACATGGCGGGGAACGAGGCGGCGACTAGGAAGACTGCTGCGCAACGATCGGGCAAGGTACACGTCAGCGGACGCGGAGGTCGCGCAGAGTTCGCAAGCGTGTGTGCGTGCGTGCGCGCGCGCCGCGCCGCATGGCCTACGGTCGCGGCGCCGATGACTCGAGTCACAGCTCAACGGATCTGTGAATATTTCGTACAGTCGACTGTACCCCTGCAAATTGAGTGCCACGCAACGATCAGGATTGTCGCGTCTGTCGAATTAACGTTCTCACACACGCGTCGCGTTGGGCGCCCTTTCTTTTCTAGAAGCCGAAATCGCGCGTCCATGGAGTTCGGGAACGCTGCATTCGTCGACGAGGAGTACGAGACGGCGATCAGCCACTACAGCAAGGCGATCGCGGCCAACCCTGAGGATGCCGACGCCTTCTCCAAGCGCGCGGCGGCGCACCTGCGCCTCAAGCGCTACACCGAGGCCGTCTCCGACGCGACGCTCTCTGTCAAGCTGCTTGCGACACCCAAGGCCTTCCAGCGCAAGGGGCAGGCATCGTTCGCGCTGGGCGAGTACGAGGCGGCACGCGCCGCGTTTGCCAAGGCGCTCGAGCTCAGCGGCGACGGCCGCGAGCTGAAACGGTGGATGCGCAAGTGCGACGCCGAGATTGCACTTGAGAAGGCGCCGCCGACACCCGTGCCGCTCGCGCCCGCCCCGCCGTCGACGACGGCCAACCCAGCCGCTCCCGCGCCCTCCGCGGCACCCGCCGCGCCCGCTCCCACCTCCGACCCGAGCAAGATCCGGCACGAGTGGTACCAGACTCAGAGTGAGGTGGTCGTCTCCGTGCTCGCACGCAACGTATCGCCAGAGAAGGTGCAGGTGGACTTCCACGAGGCGGAGGTCGACGTGTCCATCAAGCTCGAGAGCGGCGCCGAGTATATTCACACCTTCAGCCTATTCCACAAGATCGTGCCCGAACAGAGCAAGTATAGCGTCGGCGCCTCCAAGATCGAGCTCAAGCTGAAGAAGCACACAATGGGCAAGTGGGAGACCCTAGAGGGCTCGGGCGACGCGGAGGTGATTGCGGGGGCACTCAACGCCGAGCCAGCGGTGGCGGATGAAGCGCTCAAGCCGGCCTCCAAGAAGGTGTATTCGGGGAGCAGCAAGGACTGGGACGCCGTCGAGTCCAAGCTCAAGAAGGAGGAAGAGGACGAGAAGCCCGAGGGCGAGGAGGCGCTCAATAAGCTCTTCCGCGACATCTACGGCCGCTCTGACGAGACGACGCGCCGCGCGATGAACAAATCATTCCAGACCTCGGGTGGCACTGTGCTCTCGACCAACTGGAAGGAGGTTGCCGAAAAAGATTACGAAAAGGATCGCTCCGCGCCTGACGGCCAGGAGTGGAAGAAGTGGGGCTAGTTCGGGAGGCGGTGCGGACCTGCATGCACGATGCACAGTCGGAGCACTGCCCGCTGTTAGAAGAAGGCTGTGTCGTATGCCGCCGTGCGTGCACGGCCGGCACGCGAATCGAGACCACGAGAAGCACCGCTGTAGACAACGAGACGCACACCGCGAGTCCGCGACGGCCTGGAGACTCGACAGAGAGTGTATGTAACGAGTTACTATTTCTTAAACCGCTTTGACGGCAGCATCTGCGCGCCTTCGACGTTTCACGCGTCGTGTCCTGTATATAAATGCACACCGTAACTTTCACTTCAAAAACGAAAAAGCCGCAAGACCGCGAAGCCGCAAGACCAAGAGGCCAAACAGCCAGAAGGCACGCGGTCTCATTTCGATTTCCTAATGAAGATGCTGGGCCCAGGTTCTGCGAAGCTGACGACAGCTGGACCTGCAGGCGCCGGTGGCTCGGGGGCGGCGGCATGGTTCGCCACCTTGGTGGCGGACGGCGCTCCCTCAACCGCCTCGTGCTCGTCGAACGCACGCTCCCCCTTCCACATCTTGAAGCCCCCCACCAGCCGCGTAAGAAGGGGGCGCTTCTTGCTGTGCCCATGGCCGCTGAGGTGGCCACGCCAGTGGCGGTTGCGCAGGAAGTCGACAATGTCACGAGCAAGCTCCTTCTCAAGGTACTTGGGCTGTCGGAGCTTGGTGTACTCGACGGTCTTCGCGTGGATGAGCGCCTCAGTCATCTTGGACGCTAGCGCCACCTCCTTGGCCTTGCCTTCGATGGCAAGGAGCGCCGGCTGAAAGATGCCGTGGAGCGCCTCGGTGTCGCGCACCTGCGGCTCGACCACGCACAGGAAAGAGCATAGGTTAGGCTGCTCGACGAGCGCCTCGAAGACAGCGGCTGCGCCCTCGGCGGAAGCAAGCACGCAGTATGCAAAGTGTTTGCCACAGCTTTTGATGACGTCCGCCAGGAAGTCGGAGGTGGCGATCGGATCTTCGGCCTTGCGACGCGCCTGCAAGCTGGCCCGCGAGGCACCAAAGCCCGGAAGGTCGATTGCCACGTGAAAGAAGTCGATGGGCTCGTCGCACCCCTTACCAGTGTTGAGCTCCTCGAGGAAAGCCCTCCGTGGGCCCGCAGGCGCCTCAGGGCCAACGAGCTCGACCATCTGCCCGTACAGCGCACTCACCACGTGGTCGGCCCCTTTCGAAGCCGATTGCAGCAGCAGTGTGGGGGTCTTCTCCTTGGGCGCCAAGTCGATCGAGGGCGGCACGCGAAGAGGTGCCCCTGCTGCCATCACCAACGAAGGTACGATAGGAGGCGCAGCCAAAGCTGATGAAAAGGGTGGCGGCGGCGCTGGTGCCTGTGGGGGCTGCGGGGGCTGCGGGGCCCGCGCTGCAGCTGCGGATGCACTACGGCCCACGCTACCGTTGCCGCTGCCGCTGCCGCTGCGTGGCGGTGCTCGTGGTGACGCCGAGTGACGACGTGCTGAGCTCTGCCCGGATACGGGTGGGCGCTGTTTGGTTCGGTTGGAGGTGCGACCTGCACGAGGTGATGGTGGGCGTGATAGCGGCGGGCGCGAGCTACTCGTCTTCGGGCTTGCAGGCGCAGCAGTAGCCCCCCCGCTAGGCGGTAATGTGGCAGGTCCTGGCAGTATGGTGGTGGCACTGGGCTCGGACGTAACAACGGGATCAGGCGGCGGCGATGGTGGGTTGATGCGGTCTGGGCTGCGGCTACGGCTGCGGCTGCGGCTGTGACTCGCATCGGGCGGCGAAAGCGGCGAAGGTGGTGATGGCGGTGATGGCGGCGATGGCAGCGATGTCGGCGATGGCGGCGAAGGCGGAGGCCATGTTCCAGATAGTGGCCGATGCTGCGGCTGCGGTTGTGGCTGCGGCTGCTGCCGTGCACCGCCCACTGCAGCGCTCGGTGCGAGCAGACGGGCGGCCTCGGGCAGAGCAGGAGCAGGCAGGGACGCACTCTGGCTCTTGGGCACTGCGCTGGTCGTCTTCGGACCGCAGCTCGATCGTGATCGAGCTGCAGTCATGCTGGCGCTCTGCCCAGCGCCTGCGATGCTGCCGCCACCGACGCAGCCACTGCCTCCGCCGCCGTTCACAGCTGCGACAGAAGCAAATGCGCTCGGTGGTGCTGCTGGCCCAACCCGTGCCAGAGGATCGTCGGGCACAGCGGCGGCACGAGAATGTGCCCGTTTGGCTGCGTGCACCAACGGCAGCGCTTCCCCTGCGGCGACCGCAGCCGCAGCCGCTGCAGCGGAGGTGAGCGGTGCGCCGACACTCGCCGCCAGCGCCAGCTTGATCTGCGCCTCGCCGATTGAGCCAATGCTCCGGCTGGCTGCTTTCGTAGCGTCAACCCCGGACACTGCAAGCCGAGTGGCGGCCAACTCGGTGGGCGCCACAATGAGGTTCGCATTTTTGGCCCCTAGTGGCGGCGCGGCGGCACCAACGGTGACGCGGGCGCTCGTGCCGACCAGTTTGGAGTGCCCGCGCCCGAGGTACGATACCCATCCCGATAACTCCTGGCCGCGCCGCTCCGCGTACGTGACCGGGGCGGCGTGGCCGAGCTCCTTGTCGCGCCTAACCGGCAGCTCCGATGGCAGCTGAACGACGATGTGACGAGCAAACACACCCGAGGTCTCACGACCAAGCGTCTCACGACCAAGCTTGTGGACGATCTGAAGCGGCGCCACGCCTATCTCGGCGCCCCAGTGCACTCGAATGTGCACGGTCGCGCCTCGGCGCATCGGGCGCGTGAATATGTAGTCGACGCGCTGATCACTCACCTTCGAAGGCTGCGTGAGCGCCACAGTGCTGTCCGCGTCGTCGGTCGACTCGGGGTTGTAATTGAGCACCACCTCAGCAATGATCGAGTTTGGCGCGTCGTCGAGTTGCTGCGTACAGTCGCAGCCACGATGGACGAGCGTGCCACCTTTGGCCCTGAGCAGCCCGACGAAGATGCTCGCCTTGGTGCGTTGGCGCGGCGTCGAGTCTCCAGCACCCGCGAGCGTCGAGCCAAATTCGATCACGAGCCGCAAGCTGCTGCGCCGTTCCGCTTCGTGCTCGTCGAGGCGTGCGCGCCAAGCGGTGACCATCAGCGGCTCGTCACGGAGCGTCTCCATACGCACGCACATCGCCTTGTCGTGCTCGCTGTCGCACTCGGGCGCGCCATTGGGCGTGGCGCACACGGGGCAGACTCGGTGGTACAGGATGGAGCGCTCGACACAAAGGGCGCAGAGCACGTGCCGGCAGGCCACAAGCCTTGTCGGCCGCAACAGTGGCGATTTACACAAGGAGCAAAGCGTCTGCGCGAGCTCGCGCTGTCGCCGGAGCAGAGCCTTCGCCAGCTTGCCTCGCAGCACGGCGAAGCGGTCGTCGTAGTCGTCCTCATCGCGGCCCTCAGCGCCCTCATCGTTTGCCACAACGTCCTTGCCCCTGCCTTCCTTGCCCCTCTTGCCCTCAACCCCGCCCTCCGCCGCACCCGCCGCCTTGTCGCCCGCTCCGCTGCTGCCGCTCGCCGCGGTGCCCTTGGCCTTGCCACCCTTAGCTTCCCCCTTTGCGTCCTGGTTGGGCTCGCCCTTCATCTCCTTGAGGACTCCCTTGCGCCCGAGCAGTGCGTTCGCATGGCTCTCCCGCTTCGCGATGGACAGGTTGGTCACGAGGCTGTTCCAGGCCATCGACGTCTGGCCGGCACCGTGCACGTAGAGCATGAGTGGGTTGGCCGGGTCGCCGCACGTGCGCGCAAAGACGGAGCCCATCCGGATCTGTACCGTCTCGGCGCGCCGGTTCATGTCGTCGTCCTCGTCGAATTGGTCATTAGCCATCGGGCTCGCGGCGGCGATCGCCTTGTGCTCCTCCGTCACTACCGTCTCCTCAAAGGCGTCGCCCTCGAGCAAGGCGTCGTTGTTGCTCTCCTCAAGGCGTGCAGTGCGTCGCGCGTACTCGAGCGTGCATTTGGTCTCATGCGCGAACGCCGAGTTTGGCGAGATGCAGCATAACATCTCGGTCAGGCACGGCTTGTCGCCACCGAGCACGCTAGAGAGGAGCTGAGTCACCACCGAATCTCGGTAGGGCACGTGGGCTGCCTTGTCACTCATGGCCATCAGCACGCGGCCGAGCGCGACGAGGCCCGCGTTGATGCCGCGCAGAGGCTGATCGTCTTGATACCGGAATGTCTCGCTGCCAGCCAGGTCAATCATGTAAAAATTGGACGTCGTCTTTTCGGACTCGGCGAGGCCGTCCTTTATTTGTTCGCGCGTCGTCGCGCCGCGCTTGGACTGGCTCCGCTCGAGGATGAGCTGAAGGAAGCAGTGCGAGCGCGACGAGTGCTCGTGCATCAGATTGGCTGCCGTTGTGCGTGTGGCCATGCCGCGCTCAATGGTGTGAGTGAGCGAGCGGCTGCTGTAGATGCGTTCGATCCTGTTGCCAAGCAAGCTGCTGCCTAACAATCCGCACTGCGGCTGGTTGCCCTCCTTGTCCGAGGGCGCGAGCAGGTCGTAAATGTTCTTCCCCTGGATCTCGACGAGAGTCGCGAAGAGAGCAAACTTGACCATGCCCACCGTGTCCTTCTCGATGGCCATGGTCCGCCGGAATAGCTCGGAGACAGTTGCTGGCACCACACCGTCGAGTTTGCTTGGGTTCTTTCCGCCCTCTGCGCCATACATGGAGAAGGTCTTTCCCGCACCCGTCTGGCCGTAAGCGAAGAGCAGCGAGTCGCGGCCCTTGAGTGCAGATTCGATCATCGGCACGCCGCAGGACAGGTACACCTCGTGCTGCGTGCAACTGGGCCCTAGCACCACGCCAAATTTGGACTCCTCCTTGGAAGGCTTGTGCACCTCCAAATACCCGCCAACGTGAGGCTCGCAGCGGATGTGGTTATCTTCATTGCTATTAGGTGGGCGCACACGGCAAATAACACGAGTGACGTTGTTGATGTAGGCGTACGGGTCTCGTGCTGAAGTAGGGCGTGAGGCAGGTGGTGACGCCGGCCGTGAGGAAGGTCGAGAGGGCGGTCGAGAGCCAGGAGGGGACGTTGGCCCGGAGGCTGGACGAGAGGTTGATGCGGGCGAAAGGCGGTCAAATAGCGTCGTGGACCGGGGCAATGCGGGCATGCTCGTGGGTGGGCAATATCAGCGCAGCTGCCCGCTCCAAGATGAGGACGGACGTCGGGCGTGGAAGTCGTGGAAGCCGTTTAGAGGACCTTTAAGCGTGAACTTACGTGTGAACGGAGCGAGCCCTCCTGAAAAGTGAAGAGTGCTCAACGTGGTGCAATTCGCCTGCTGGCAGGTCTTAATTTTTCTAGAAGCTCCCAGGGGAGGATTGAATTTAGTTGGGTTTCGCGACAGCCCCCCTCGGGTCTAAGCTGAGCTTCGCCATCCCGCCAACCCGACGCTGATCTCGAGTAGCACTGCAGCATACTGCTCCGGCCCTTCCTCGTCGCCGTTCCATCCCTCTGCGCCATCCAGGGCGATGTCGAGGCCGAGACGCCGTTCTTGGGCCGCCTGCAGCATAGAAAGGCGGGCGTCCTGATCGACGAGACGCGCCGCGATAAATCCCAGGCATCTAAGCTCATCAAGCATCGTCTGCCCATCTTCGTCGGCGTGACCGGACAGACCATCCGCCAGCGCGCGTGCGGCAGTGCATGCGCTGCCGAGGGCTTCGTGCCTCGACTCGGATACGATCCAGCAATCGGGCAGCTCGCCCAAAAAGTCGAGGACGAGTACTAATTGCGGCAGAAGATGGCGAAGGGCCGCCGCGCTGCCCGAAGCCGTCAAGGCCAGCTCATCGTTGATGCGTGTTGCAAGGCGGCCGGCACACTGTGTGGCCTGGGAGACGGCCACATTCGGCGGGAGCGGCTCATCAGCCGTGTGCGCCGCCGCGATGCTCCGCTGTAGTAGGCCCACTGCGAGAGGAACGTGCTGCTCCAGCCATTGCCTGACGGGCAGCGGCCCGACACAGCGGCCATCCGGGGTAAGCACACAGTCGCCAGCAGTGCCTTTCGCCTCAGCCATGAGAGCCGTGGCCCATGCCTGGATCGGATCGTCACGCCAGTGCTCGATAAGAAGGCGCCCATCTTCTGTGCCGTCGTCCTCATCATCGTCACCGTCCACCTCGCCTGTGATCAAGGCGCGCTCGATCTCGGCAATCTCTTGGTCGCTGAGGTGCTCAGAGAGCAGGTAATGTCCCAGCTGCTCTGGCAAAGGTAGGCGCATGTCCTTGACGCGCTTCGGGTTCAGAAAGATGTCGTCGCGCGCACGCACGAAGGCGAGAAGGTGCTCCTCGTGCGCCCGCGCGAGAGCAACGAGTTGGTCAGCGGAGGCAGGCATCCCGCCGTCCTCGGGGCGGAAAATGGAGGGCGGGAAGGGAAAACGGGGTTACAGGGGAGGGTCCTGAGGGAGGGGACAGGAGGGGAGGGAGGAGTGAGGGAGGGAGGCTCGGTGAGGTATTTCTTGACGGCGAATTCCTCAGAAACATTCATATGAACGAAGCCACGCGGACCGTTGGCAGCGTCGGCAGAGTCATGAAGCGGCACGCCGCGAAGCAGGCCGAGGAAGTGAATGCGCGGCAGATGGTGATCCGTGATGCCGACGCGGCGACCATCGCGCGCTATTGCCAGCCGCGAGGCAACACACCCGCTGCGAGACCGCCGCCGTTTGCTGTCAGCCACACAGACCCGATGCAGCAAACGGCGATGCAGATGTCACAGATGCGTCTCTCCGCGACGCCACAACAGCCGCCGCACGCGTATGCCGCCCCGGCTGTTGATCGTCCGGAGACGCCCAACCTATTTGCAGAAGCGAAGAAGCGCAAGGCGAAGATCAGTGTGAACGACGTCTTCCCCAACGACGCATCGGAGGCTGAGCCCATGCCCTGGCCCGCCGGTGGCGCCGCGCAGCCGCCGCCTAGTGCAGGCCGTGCGACCTTGCCGCCGTCGACTGCCTTCGAGCCCCTCGTGGCGGGCGCGCCCAAGGCCGGGCGCAGGCTGCTCGGCAACCCGTTTCCGGGCGACTCGCGTGGCCAGCAGTCCGGCAGCAACTTGTGGCGCACGCCTGAAGACGCCACTGCGGTGGCGCCCCCCTCGAGGGGCGGGCTCGGGTCAACAGCCGCTTCCCCGACCCCGCTCGGAAGCCACCCGGGCTCGCAGTATGCACAGTATGCGCAGCCGACGATGGTCATGCAGCCGCAGCAGCCGCCCACGCCATTTGGCATGCCACAGCCGCAGCCGGCGCCCTTCGGGATGCAGCCCGCATCCAAGCTGGGCGCGCAGCCCTACTCGTTCAACGCCATGTTTGCGGCGAACAACGCGAAGCCGGCGGCGGGCGCGCAGGCAATGGGTCGGTCCTCGAGCAAGTTTATTCTTGGCTGATGCACTGCGAGGTACGAAACGGCGAGGCGTCGTGTGATCGCTGCTGCATAAATTCCCCGCTCCGAAAGAAGAGAGAAAGTTGGGCGCTGCGCGCGACCCCGGCATCGAAACTGCGGCCCCCACGGCCACGCAGCCCACGGCACGCGCACGACCGCCCATCGACTGCGAAAGCGAGAGCTACGGACGGTACTACCAGGACGCGCACGGCCAGCTGCGCACGGCAGCTCGCTGCGGCCCTCTCGCCTCTGCCGACAATGGGTCAATGCTCGCCACGCTCGAGAGGCGTATCATTAGTGTGCTTGTTGCCGCCCTGGTTATCCCATAGGACACGGTCTTCTTTCTTGTCTCGGTGGGGTTCATCATACAAAAAAATTACCAGTGGCAGTTGCTGGGCCTGGGGCCCCAGTGCTACACCCTGTGAGCTGTGTTGAACGGCGGTTCCGGGTCGGTCTGTTCGTCAAAATATTAATAGAAGCAACCGTGTCCACGTTGTCCGTTCTCGGAGCACTTCGACCGACCGACGCCAACATCGTCCCGAACCGGGCGCTCCGTTCGGGACGAGCCTCCGTCGACGCACATCATGAGCATGACCGTGCCGCGCGAGGGTAGCTTGTTCAGTTACAAATCTCGTGCCGCGCGATTTCCGGACCCTTCGCGCCGCATGATTGTTGATGATGATGTTCTCCAGCGCGCCTTTCCGCAATGCAGTTCAGTTCCGCCTCGTTCTCGTGAGGTGCCATTGTCTGCTCTCCAATCTCCTCTCCTTATGGTGCATGGCCACGGACCTCAATGCACGGCCTTCGCGCGAGGTACGCCTGCACGCTCGTCGAGCTCATCAAGGGCCTGGTGCGCAGCGGTCATGACGAAGCCACCACACATGTGCGAAGCGACGACTGCGAGGACGCACACCCAGAAGCCATCATTCAGTGTGGTCTGCACGCCGAAGCACGAGGCTTCGCCGGGCAGCAGCGAGCCGATCGAGTCATAGTGCTCGAGCATCTCGTTGAGGCTATCGCACTCGGAGCCCAGGATGAACTTGGCGACCTGGTCGATCTCGAGCAGCGAGATGGCAATCACGACGAGCATCACGTCTAGCGACGCCCACGCGTAAACCGTCTCGGCGAAGACGAGCATCGAGCGCAGCGTGTCCGGGCGCATCGGCACAAGCCAGATGATGAGTGCAAGCACGATCCAGAGCAGCGGCAGCACGAGGCACAAGATGGCGTAGAATCCCGTGAGCCCCCAGAGGGCAAGCGGGGCGGTCTCCGACGAGACCGTCCCCACCTTACTCGCGAGCTGCACGAGCGAGAAATCCGTGTTGGCGTCCTTACCGAGTAAGGCGCCAATCAAGCCCACCACGTGCAGCGTGAAGTTGGTCATGCCGACCGCCACGCACGTGAGGAACTCGCACGCGAGTAGCCCAAGGGGCACGCCAAAACGCACCCACAACGAGAACGGCAGCGCGGGGCCGGTGCGCTTCCAGATCAGCCACGGGCCCGAAGCCTCGTACGACAGTCGGCTCACGCAGATGCGCTCCAACGACGGCGCGCGGCTCGATCCGCCCAAGCGACGGGGGGTAGGAACGCCACCCAAAATAGGAACGCGGGCCTCGCCGAGATGATCAGAGCCGAATGAGCCAGTGCCCAGCGTGGTGGGCGCGTTCTCGAGGGCGGCGGTCCGGGATGAAGCAGCCCAAGAGCGATCCTCAGTGAAATGGAGAGCGAGGCGGTGATAGTACATCTGGACGTGCGTCATCGTGAGCGAGAGCAGCGTGGCAAGAGCGAAGAGGCCAAAGCCGATCTCGGGTGTGGTCTCGACCGACGCGACGACGAGCGCGGGCGCGTCGTGTTTGCCGCTGATCACGATCGTGAAGTGCATGGCGATCATGAGCAGGATGAGCATGGCGCTGTCGACCAGGCACCACTTGCCCGTCGCGTCCAGCACACGCAGCACGGCGCCACGCGAGCGCGGCGAGAAGCGGCGAGGTGGCACCCACCATAGGAACATCATCAAGATGAGCTTCAAGTATGTCCAAATGCCTGAGCAGATGACGATGATGATGGCGAGCCAGTACGCCTTCGACTTCCAAAAGTCGCTGACCGAGTTGAAGAGGGTGAAGTCGAAGATGGTGGGCATGGGCACGGGTTGCCCCGCAATCGTGAGCACCACGTGCACCGCAGCGCCCACCTGCACGTTGCCCCACAGAAACATCCCCCCGTTGAGCAGCAGTACGAGCGTGAAGCTCACACGCGCGACGCCGCAGGCGTGCTGTGCGAGGCAGTCGTCTAAGCTCGGCGCGGGGCGGCCGAAGAGGTAGCTGCCGAGTGGTTGCCCCTTCTTGGCACGGATGGGCTCGTCGGGCTCGTCCACGGGCGCGGCACGGAGCGAATCGGGGCACGCGGGCAGCGGCTGCAGATCACTGCCGGGGGGCGTGCTCGTGCGCGGCGGTGTGCTGCCCTCGCTCCCGCCGCCGAGGGTCTCGGAGCCCGAGGACGGCGCGAGCATGCTCTCGTTGGAGAGGGCAGAGCTGCCATCCGAGACGGTGCGCGTGTGCGCCGCTGCCCGACGCGCCGCCTTGGGCGACGCGTCGTTGGCTTGACCCTCTTCAACGGTCACTCGCAGCTCCTCCATCTCCGGCGACTCGAAGAAGAGCGTGAAGCACCAGCACGTGGCCACGATCAGCAGCACGCACCCGACGATGCCAAGGAAGGCGACGATGCCTTCGGTGACCGCCGAGATGGGCGGCGATGATGCGGGCGCCGGGGCGGGCGGCGGGGGTGCGTTTATGGCGCCGCGGGCGATGTTGCATGAGGCGTGCGCGTCGTCAAAGAGATGCGAGAGCTTGCGCTTGTTGAGAATGTCGATGACCACCGCCCCCAAATGGGGAGGGATATTCGTGTAGTGAACGCGCGAGAAGGGCAGCGGCGGTGGCGGTGGCACGTCGCTCGGCGGCAGCGGCGGCGCGCCCGGCGGCGGCGCCGCTCGTAGACCGAGCTCGAGGAAGCCGTCGCCGCGCACGTCGAAGCTGAAGCCCGTCGAGTCGGGGTCGAGCAACGTGGCGTTGAGCGGCAGCAGGAAGCAGCGCGAGCCGCGGGTGGTGAGCGAGCTGAGCGAGAGCATCTCGTACGCGCTCAGGTCGACGTACACGAGCATGCCGAGCCCGATGAGCAGCTGGCGAATCTCGATCTCGAGATCGAACCCTGTCCACACGCCCGCGAGGCGCAAGTGAAGTTTGGCGGACACGCCTAGCGAGCCGTGCTCTCCGAGCCCGAGGCCGCTCGTGAGTGCCTCGGGGTGCTCAGGCTCCTCGCCCACGGCGAGCACCTTGAGACCGTAGAGCTGGTCGAGACCCGAGAACATGATGTTCGAGAGCGAGACGGCGACATCGCCGATGATCTCGTTGGAGAAGCGTAAGGAGATCGCGCTGAACGGGATGGTGCCGTTGGGGAAGGGGCCCTCGATCCAAGGGTGGATCTTAGCGGAGGGCTGCCACCGGAGGCTCGCCCACTTGCGGAGGGCACGGTCGACGGCCTGGTTGAGATCCGCATCGGTGATGTGCGAGAGCGTCGTGTTGAGCCAGCCCAGCAGCCTGGACTCGTTCCAGGGGCGGTAGTGCGGCGGCTTGGAGGGGCGCAAGGGAGGCTCGGGGGCATAGGGGCACTTAGGCACGTGATCCAGCCAACTCGAGGCCGCCACGTTGACTCGCGTCTCGATGGCGCGTAGCAGCGACTGGGGCACCACGGCCGCGGCTTTGGGTGCCACCTCTGCGGTGATGCCGTCGGGCTCAGCTGCGCCCCACTCGTTTCCCCACACGCTCAAGTTGAGCTGCCGCGAGTCCAAGCTGAGGCTCGAGATCTCGATCCGCTTGATCTGGTGCAGCAGGCAGTCTGGCTCACCCCACGAGAGCAGCGGCATGTGCACGAAGCCGCTGCGGTTGAGCTCGAGGCGCCACAGAGCGAGGAAGCTCACGTTGCTCGCACTGACGCTCAGGTTGAAAGCAATTGGAGGCGCGCCGGGCGCGCTCGGCCTGAGGCGCACGCCCAGCCGCATCGCGAGCAGATCGGCGGCGACGTAAGAGACGAGCGCCGCGGGGTCGTCGTTGGGCGACACGGGCGGCATACCAGCGACCTCGAGCAACTCGGCGAGGCCAGGAGTGAAAGCACCGCCCTCTGGCGTGGAGGAGAGCTGTGCCGTGGTCCAGTCCCACGACGAGTCCCACGACTCACGCGGCCCGAGCGTCGGGCCGGGCCCGTAGACCAGCCCCGCGGCTTGTGCCGCCACCGCGCCGATCGCGAAGGAGCGCCCAAAGATGTCGTCAGCCTCGACCGCAGCCGCAGCCGCCGCGGCGATCACTGGCGACCCCTCGGCAGGCGGCACCTCGAGGGGCTTCAACGCGCTGATGGTGTCGAGGCCATCGAGCTCGAGCTCGAGCTCGAGCGGCAGCTCGAGACCGAGCAGCCTCGACACATTGACGCGCAGCGTGCCGTTGCCCGAGTTTGGCAGCTTGTCGAGCAGCCAATCGATCACGCCATCAAGTCCCTCGGGACCTAGCTTGTCCACGAGCCCCTCAGCCGCACGGCGCAGCGTTGAGTTCTTCCAGTCGAGCGTGCCCGGAGGCGCCGGCGGCGGCGGCCTCGGAGGGCTCGGTGGCGGGCGCGGCGGCGGAGCGGCTGGGCAGGGTTTGCCTCCGAGCAGCGACGATAGTCCCTCGACGAGCGTCGTATTGAGCGCATCGCGCACCGGGCCGCCGACGATCGAGTCGGAGAGGCGCGGCACGAGAGTGGGGAAGCCGCTGAAGATGAGAGCCATCGCGTTATCGAGTAGCCGGTCGACCTGTGCCTCCAGCGGGAAGCCCGTGAAGTCGTGGAAGTTGATGTCGCCTATGCTCACGTTGAGCGCCATGCTCGGCACGCCTGTCTGGGGCGTGAGACCGTGGGTAGCTGGCAGCATGAGCGCGTAGTGGAGCATGCATCGGCCATCGAGCGCGCTGGGCTGCTGGAGCGTCTCGATGAAGGTCTGGTTCACGCCCAGAAGCAGCTCCACGCGCAAGGCCATCTCGGAGAGACGCAGCACCACCTCAACGACCTCATCGAGGTCATCATCATTGCTCAGCAGCCCGCCGGGCACCGGCGCCACGTGCAGCCGCAGCCGCAGCCGCAGCCGCACGTCTTGCCACGCGAGCGCCACGTCGAGCGCATGGGCCGTGCGGGCGTCGGGCTCGAGCAGCGAGAGCTCACGCACGTGGTCGAGCCCCTCGAGCGTCGCGCTCAGCGCTGCGATGCTAATGTTCACCAGCGAGAGGTTGCCCAGCGCGATCGGACGATCGCCGCTCGCGAAGGTCAGGTTGCTGCGCGTGAGGTTGCCGCCGCCCGTGGCGAGCTTCACAAGCCCGGCGATACCAAGCGGCCCAGAGGCGCCGACGACGTCGTTGAGCACGTAGTCAATCGCCCCGAGCGCCGCCGAGTCTGGCCAGGACACGAGCTTTGTGGGCGGCGGTGGCAGCGCCGGCTCCGGAAGCGGCGTGGGCCATGGAAAGTTGTCGTTGATCATGTGGTCAAGCTTCTCGAGCGCGCTCGTGAGCGTTGATCCGAGGCCCTCGAGCGCCTGTTTGAGCGCGGCGGGCACCTTGGCCTTGATCACGCTCTCCAGCGCAGCGTCGATCGCGCCTTTGAGGTACCTAAGAGCCCCCTCAAACTCCAGGTCGATGACGAGCTTGGGCAGATCGACCTTGCTGACCTGGATGGCCGCCGCAGCGGGAAGCCCTCCCGCGTCGGTGAGTGCGAGGCTAAATTCCAGCGTCAGGCCGAGGTCCACCGCTAGAGATGCGTCGATGCTCACCGTCGGCAGCGACGGGAAGCCGTGGTGCTCGAGCTTGAGGTTTACGTGTGTTGCGGAGCAGTTTAGGATGAGATTGTCCAGACCAATTGCGAGCTCTGGCCTCACGCCTAATGTGACAGCCGAGCCGAGCTTGCCAATCTGCAGCCCACCGCACTTGAGGCCCTTGACGTCCACGAACGCTTGGTAGCCACCTCCCACGTCGAGGGGTCCGATGTCAATCGGCCCCGGGATGCTGAAGGTGGACACGCACAGCCAGCCGGCCGCACCGCCGACACCCTTGGGGCATGGGGTCGGCGCGCCGTCCACCAGCGCCGCGAGCAGCGCAAGCGGCGCGATCAAAGAGCTCGGCATCCCCGTCTCAAAGAGTTCTCAAAGACGAAAGCAGGCTCGTTGTTACGGCGATGTACAGTCGAAATTTTTGGCATTGGCCGGGAGGGGGG